>JAKUCV010000925.1:14284-71849 GCA_028386065.3 Turnera subulata | reverse complement strand
GCTTGCCTCCCCTTTGTTGCATGGGCAAGCAGGTGACTAAGCAGCCACTTGCATGCCCAGCAACTTTGGTGGCTGCACCTCCTGCTCCCCTGCCACCTCGTGCTTAATTTCTTTAACCAGCCACTTTAACCTTCTGACCCTTAGTAACTTTCACTCTCAGTAACCCACCATGACTCTTAAGCAACTCTTGATTGGCTGCGTCCCCTTAAGCCCAAAGGTGCAGCTCTTGGCGCGCCAATGGCACCAAAACTTGCCAATTGCGCACCAACAGCACAATTGTGCACCCATTGCATGCACACATGCTCAGGGACCAAACCATGGCTCCATCAAGTAAATATTTCAGGCCTCCTACTATACACGGGGCCTCACACCCTGGGTCCTTCCTCTTTGCGGGGAATTTTCGCAAGATAAGTGCACTACACTTTTCGATCATGGGAACTGTCTCAACATCCTCTATGGCCCTCATCTTTGACACCAGATCTTTCAAAAACTTGGCATAGCTTGGCTTCTCACTAATCACCTCTGTAAAAGGTAGTGTTATGCATACCTTCTTTAGCATCTCCACAAACTTTCGAAACTTAGCATCATGCTTTGTCTTCTTATATACTCTGGGTATGCAAGTGGTGGCACATAGGGTTGCACTTCTGCCTTTTCTTCCACCTTTTCCTTCACTTTAGAAGTCTGTGGTTGAGGTTGAGTAGTTGTCGAGCTTGCTCCTTCAATATTTTCCACTATAGGTTGCCAAACAGGGTCACTCTGTTGCACTATCTGTAGTTCCTTACCACTGCCCAGAGAAATAACCTTGCACTGTTCTTTGGAATTTTCTTTCGGCTGACCTGGCCTAGGTTGCTGATAGTAATGATTGCCTCCTTGCTGGTATTGCATTGATTGCCTGTTGATGTAATTCGCCTCCTCAGTCATCAATTGCGGGCACTCTTGGAAAGAATGAGCACCATTACAAGCTTCACATCTCATGACAGTTTCTGCAACAGACTTAACCATCATCTTTTAGAATTTGCTGCCCATCTCCTTAATTTGGTGTTGCATGGCTGCCATGGAAGCTTCAATTTTCTGAACATAGTCAAGCTGTAAGACACCTGATGGGTTCCTGTTGCTAATTTCATCGGTCAGATTCTCCATCAGCTGGCAAGCTTCAGGATAGAGCGCAGTCAAGAAATTCCCCCTGCAATAGAATTCAAAGTAGATTGACCTGCAGGTGTTGCCATGTCATAAAAAGTTTGCAAAAGTATCAGTGGTTGGATCATGTGATTGGTGCACTTTGCAATCAGCTCCTGATACCTATCGCAAGCTTCCTTGAGGGACTCATCACCTCTCTGCTTGAAACCTAAAATTTCATGCCGGAGTTGAGTTTGCTTGATAGTGGGGAAGTATTTCTTCAAGAACGCAGTCTACAATTCAGACCAAGAGTGGATGCTATTCGCAGAGAGGGTAGACAACCACTTCTGAGCCTTGTCCCTCCACGAGTAAGGAAAAAATAGGCTAAGTTGCTTGGCATCATCACTATAATCCCTAATCTTGACAATGTCACAATACTGGCGAAAACTGTGTAAGTGCTGGTGCGGGTCCTCCGATGGCGAGCCACCAAAAGTTCGATTCTCCACAAGCTGAATGAGGCTTGGTTTTAGCTCATATTAAGTTGCTATAATATCTAGATGGACAATGGGATAGTTCCGATTCTCGATCCCTCGTGCCAGCAACTCATTCATGGGCATAGTGTTAGCTTATTCTCATTGTTCGCCATTGGAATTCGAATAAGGGCAAGTGCTTATTTTTCCTCTCCTACTTTTTTTGTCGCAAGTGCTTCTGATAAATAGGCACTATTCAGAGCCTCTTCCATATTCTTTGACTTAGATCGTAGGAGTGATTTAGGATTAGAAACAAAGATGAGGTCAGGATTTTGGTTGCGAGTTCCCGAGCTTATATAGTGCTTAAACTTGACATTCAGAAAAAGAGATGGTAAAACACAAATAAAAGAATAATGAAATAAATCAGTAATTAATTATTTGACGCTAGTCCCCGACAATAGTGCCAAAAACTTGATGTGTCAAATCTGCAAGTGCACAGATCGAGATAGCATACAAGGTCATAGCCACCAGGACTAGGCAAAGTAATTAACAACAGACTCACTCTGTTAAGCTGAAAAAAGTAAAGAAATAGTGAATTGGAGATTATAATTGTAAATCGTGATAAACAATAAAATAAATGGTGATAAACTGTAAATAAAATGAGAATATCAGATTATGGAAGGTCTAGATAAATTGGGGTTCACTACTCTATCCTTTTATGCTCTAATTATCCTCCTAGACTCGTCAACAGGGCAACTCTGTTCCATGTCTGCAAATGGGGTGACACTGTTCACCAAAACTTGCAGGCTCTTTACTTGATTTCTGATGGGTAACAACCTAGGGTGAGAATATTGGCTTTTGGAAGAATAAATTCATCTCAAAGGTCAATTTTTCCACTGTCGTGTATCAAACCTATTCCTAAGAGCAATGATGTTCTGTGTTGTTACTTACTCCACAATAATCTATCACCTTTCAACACCTAGATTAAGGTTTATTTATGTTGTTCCAGCGATAAACATCTCCTGTCGGTACTTAGCTTAATGCCTAAGACAAATAATAAAGGTGATCAAGCTTCAAACTTGGATAAAGCTCACATAAATAAATCGAGAAATCAAATAGAAGAAACTGTTGGAGGAGTAATTAAATCATAAAAAGAGTTGACTAGCTACTGTGAATACCCGACCCAAAATCACTTGGGCCTATTCATCTTTCCTTTACACCTTCTTCATAACCGTCATCCAACATCTTTAGAGTCACCATCCAAATTTTATTAAGGGATAAAAACTTGGGAAAAATCCTTCAAGTGACTCCATTTAGGCAACTGAATAGCGGGCCAAAGATGCTGGACCCGGGGATTCGTCATGGATGGGAAGGTGTTAGGCACCCATCCATGTTGGGGCGAAACTTTGTGCCATTAGAGGATTTTATAAGCCTTGTGCAAGTGTGCGAGTGTGAGTACCAAAGCACATAATAACTGAATATTAAAAAGAAAGGGAAGAAGAAGAAGATTGGGCTTGAGTTTCCACCACTAGAAACTACCTATGTACCCCGGCGACCGGGTTCAAAGCCCACGTAGTTCTCGACATGGCATCACAACAATCACATCATCACCAATATAAACATCTCAACAATAATTGGTCAGACAAAAAGGGACTAGGATTACCTCTTGTAGCCCTCCTCTAGCTTCTTGGTTTGGGTTGTGCCTCCCACACAATTTCCTCCCACTCCTCAACTCAATCTTGGAGTTCTTCTTGATTTTCCCCTCTTGCTGCCATCAATGGATGATGCTATCCACGAAGTTCTACCAGAGTTTTGCCTATGGAACTATTTCTTAAGCTTGGAGAGATAGAGTTTCTCCAAGCTTCTAAGCTTTATGAAGTGTGTTTGTGTAATAGACTGTGTCCTCCTGAAATGTGAGAGGAGGGTCCTATTTATAGTGTTCTGGGTGGCCTAGGGGCATGGACCAACTTAATGTCCAAGGTAATGGCCAAAAATCTGGGCCAAAACTGAGTAGAGTCAGATTACGGGCGAAAATCGGGGAGAAAATGCATTTCTGGGGGTGCATGACCGCCATGGCCGGCGGTCATGGTTGGAAGACCGCCCAGGCCCGGCGGTCATCTCCGCGCCTATGCGTCTCACCCGTCCTTTCCTTTCTCGGTCCCGATTCTCCCCTAATTCCTCCCTGATTGATCCTGCCGCGTAATTAACCCCTAGACTGCTCAGAATCCTCTACTTTCTTGATTACTACTCCTCTCAATCATCTCCTAATTGACTAATTAAACATTGATTCCTCATTTTAAGCCAAAATCATACCAAAAACATTCTTGCTATTAAGGAATGATTTAACTCTCATTTTCTACGAAAATCAGAGCTAAATTTGTCTGCAAGCAAGGTGTTAATGGGCTGTGCAACTCTGAAGAAAAATCCATACCTTATTAAATTGGACCCTTACATTTATCTTCAACCCAAAAATAAATATAATTGGGTTCAATAAATAAACAAGCCCAAATTTAATAAGATAAAATACATTTTAGTAATTTAGTCCTTAACATATCCTATGATTAAATCGACTCATTAATCCTAGGCATATAAAAGTCTTAATTACTATATTGTATAAATTCTATTAAAATTAAACCCCATCCATGCTTCAACCCAAGACTAACTCATCAATCTTATGGTTCAAACATGTCTGGAGTCTATTCTCAATAGAATCTTCATGGGTCAAATTTGGGTGTTCACAGATGCCCCTCGTTGGTGAGTCTTTAAAATTTCAAGGACGAAGCAACGAAAGGAAGGAACAACCAAATTTAGATAACGAGTGTGAGGGTTGTGGACTAATGGTTGGAGCATCACATGCTCTACCTCGAGAATCATCTCATCCCGAGGTTTCTTTTGGGATTTTCCTCGTCCCAAAAATCAATAACAAAGGATCATCTCACCTATGTTAACTAGGGATGTTGTCTACCTCTCGTGGAGAATTCATCTACTGAGGGGTTTCTTTCGGGATTTTCCTGGTCCCAAAAGTCATTAACAAAGGATCATATGTTAACTTGGGATATTGTCTACCTCTCATGGGGAATTCATCTACTGAGGGGTTTCTTTTGGGATTTTCCTAGCCCCAAAAGTCATTAACAAAGGATCATCTCACCTATGTTAACTAGGGATATTGTCTACCTCCCGTGGGGATTTCATCTACAGGTCGCTAACAAGGATCATCTCACTTGTATTAGCTAGGGATATTGTCTACCTCCCGTGGGGAATTCATCTACAAGTCGCTAACAAGGATCATCTCACCTGTATTAGCTAGGGATATTGTCTACCTCCCGTGTGTAATTCATCTACAAGTCGCTAACAAGGATCATCTCACTCGTGTTAGCTAGGGATATTGTCTACCTCCCATGGGGAATTCATCTACAAGTCGCTAACAAGGATCATCTCACCTGTATTAGCTAGGGATATTGTCTACCTCCCGTGGGGAATTCATCTACAAGTCACTAACAAGGATCATCTCACCTGTATTAGCTAGGGATATTGTCTACCTCCCGTGGGAAATTCATCTACAAGTCGCTAACAAGGATCATCTCACTTGTGTTGGCTAGGGATATTGTCTACCTCCCGTAGGGAATTCATCTACAAGTCGCTAACAAGGATCATCTCACCTGTATAAGCTAGGGATGTTGTCTACCTCCTGTGGGGAATTCATCTACAAGTCGCTAACAAGGATCATCTCACCTGTGTTGGCTAGGGATATTGTCTACCTCCCGTGGGGAATTCATCTCATCTCAGGGGTCTTGGGATTTTCCTGGTCCCGAGAGCTAACGGGAATCATCCCGTCGTTCGTCTACATCGTCTCGGTGCTCCTCTACGTCGGGACATCGTCCTTGGGACATCTATCCCTCAACATCTTCAACAATTCTACCTTAGGGGCATCTGCCCCTAGCAACTCTTATTGACTCTATTTCTGCCCCAGGGGCATCTGCCCCTGGCAACTCTTAACGGTTCTACTTCTATTTTAGGGTCATCTGCCCCTGGTCTCGGCTGGTCTAGATCAAACATATTCGTGGACCCTTCGGGTCCTCCCTTATTCAGAGCATCACAACTCGAGTCAATCATCCAAAGCATAGGCTCATCACGTTTTCAAGAGACTCATCATTCTAAAGCAAAGTACACGTCTAGCTCATCATAACACACAACATTGTAAATTCAAGTAAAAGAACATAAAATGCCCCTTAAATGATGAATACACATGTTTTCCTTTCCTTTTTTCTTATATTCTCTTTTTTCCCTTCTTTCTCTCTCTCTCCCAATTTTTCTGGAATTTTTGGAAAAAAATTTTCGGGGGTTAATAGTGTCGGCTGGGCGGTCAAAGGGAGAGATGACCGCCACTTTCTGGCCGTCTTGTATGGATGACTGCCAGGCGTGGCGGTCTTCTAGTCATGACCGCCCGCGCTGGCGGTCATGGCTCCCGGGTCTTCATCTTTTTTTCCTTTTTGGCTTTTGGGTTTGGGCTTTAGGATTTTTCACGAGTCCCCTCATCTCAAAACACTATAAATACAGCTCTGGGGACATCTAAAGACCCTCACAAATCTCAGAATCCCTTCAACACACATCTATAAAAAACATGAGTGAGAATTTTCATGCCAAGGTGCTTCAATGGATGGCGAGCGTGCCTCGCATATGCCGTCTGAGTTTTACAGTGCTGAGACTCTCCACATTGTTCCAACTTCGTGGCGTGGCGGTGGAGGAGAACTTGATTCGTGCTGCTGCAAAATTCTGGGACAAGAGTCATCGCGTTTTTTCGCTTTGGTCAGGACATGATGGAGCTTTGTCCTTCTATTGAGGAGTTCAACACGTTCATGGGTGCAAAATTCATAAGCGAAGTTGCCATGGTTTCTCTTGCAATAACTTCTTGACAAAAAGAGCCTTACTCCTCATTCCAACAACTATCCCTTTATACTTATGAAGCATGTGAATAAATGAGTGAACAAATTCCCTTTATGTTTTGTCAATCTTTGGATTATCAATGATAATAATGGAACCGAACACTTGTTGGGCTTCCTACGTACCCGTGACCTTTTTCCTTTTTTCTTCTTCTTTTTTTTCTTTTTTTCTTTTTTTTTCTTTTTTTTTTAGGCTCACGAGATCAGGCTCACGTAGTTCTTTTCTTTTGTCTGTTGTTTTGTCTCTCTGGATGAGAATTTTCTCTTACTCGAATGGCTTGATCAGAGACCTCAATCTGATTGGGGCTTTGATCAAGATTATTATTGTTATCATTAATGGTCCATCTTTAAATTAACGTCCAGATATTTTGGGGAGTTTGTCCAACACACCATATTCATATGAACCATATATGTAAAAAGACATCATTGAAATAACAGAAAGAGTTCCCCTTTTATTGAAACGAAACACAACATAAACTTGCCCATTAAACTCTCAACTAAGCACTCTGCAAAAGTCAATACACAAATCCTCAAGCGATCTCACCTTCCCCAAAGAGATGCCTACAACCAAAATCCTCGTCTTTGTCTATCCTCCTCTTTTCTTCTTCCTCTTTCTCCCTTATTTCTTCAGGATAACAGTCAAAGAATAGCTCAAATCCTGGTTTTCTGGTCTTTGTGATGCTACACATCCATGGTTTAGAGAAGCCACAAAAGGGAAAGTCCTCTCCTTCCTTCACAAAATATCCATTCAGTGTTTTGAAGTGTGGAGTCATAGGAAAATCCCATTCCGGTTTGTTCTTGCGGGTTGCTGCCTTAGCTTGGTTCTTCACCTTTTGCTCTTCCAGCTCTGCCGGAGTCGGAACATATCCCAAACCAAAAGGAAGCACAGCACTCGAAATTTCAGGGACCTCTAACACTCCTTGTTGCCTCCTTCCTAATCGCATAATCGGAAAATACTTCATCTTTCCCATAATGCTCATGAATTGCCAAATGGGTCATAATAAGGAGGTCTCATAATGGGCATATCTGTCATTATGGTACTGATAGATTCGAAAATAAAACCGGATAAAGACACCTCTTCTTCTTCTTCAATCCCACATATCGATTTGATATTCTTTTCAGCCATTTCTCCTTTAATGGTGATTATCCCCCCTTTGTAAGGGAATCGCAACATCTAATGTAAGGTGGAGGCTATAGCTCGAGCTTGGTGCAGCCATGGTCTTCCAAAGAGCAAATTGAAACTCGATGCGATATCGAGCACTTGGAACTCTACCAAGAAAGGGGCGGGCCCGATGATAACTTCTAGTTTTATTATGCCCAACACTTCTCTTCTGGCATTGTCTTATGCCCTGACCATAGTTCGGGAGGGTAGGAAATTCGCAGCTTCAAATCCTAAGGAAATCGCGGTCTTTAATGAACAGAAATTCAGGGTGGATCCATTATCTATTAATACCAAGGGTATCAGGTTTTCCTTGGCCTGAACGGTTATGTATATGTAGCGCCCCAAATTTTTGGTATTTAATTTCTACGGAATTTTCGTAATTTTTGAAATTTTATTTCCAATATTACCATCGAGGAATTTCCGGGTCTTTGGTCAAAGGATATATATTTTATTTTAGCGGGAATATTATTTATTTTTGGATTTCTATTTGTGTTTTGGAATAAAACACATGGGCGAGTGTAGTTTTGCTTAAAACTACACAGTTTTGGATGAACCAAAAGATAAAACATATATAGTAGTGTGTTTTGACTTGAGGGTTGACTAGAGGAGGGGGTTGTACTCGAAATGACGTCGTTTGGATAAAACGATGCCGTTTTGCGTTACAGAATAAACCCTAACCCCAGAGTGGTGGTATATAAGTCATCTCTTTCTCCCTCTCTCTTCTCTTTTCCTTTCCTCCTCTTTTTTTTTCCCTAGCCGCCGACCGGGTCTCCCTCTCACTCTCCACGATCTCTCCCTTCCTTTCCCTATTCGTTTTCACTCAAAACCGCAGCACCTGCTGTCTCCTTTCTTCTTCTCCTTCCTCCTTTCGAGCTGCTGCCATCGAGAAGCCGCCGCCTCCATCTCATCTATGCGTGTTGCCGCCGGTGCAAGTCGAGGGAGGAGGCGGGGTTGGTTCGCGATCTGGGCTCGGACAGAAGGGCGTGACGAGGAGCCGCCGTCGTTGCAGCAAGTCGAGGGAAAGGTAGGTTTTGTTCGGGGTTTGTGCTCGGACCTCAGGGTGCGATGAGGTGCCATCGTCTGGTCCTTGTTGCCATCGCCGTCGAGGGGTAAGTCATGCCGCCCCTGTCTTCTCTCTTCCTTCCTTTCTTTTCTCTTCTTCTTGGTTTCGGTTGTCGGTGGTTGATGGGTTTGTTTTGGTTGTTGTTGAATTGTTTTGTGGGCATGGCCGGATGATGGATTCGATGATGGCGGGCGGTTGGTGGTTTCTAGCGGATTGGTGGTGGTTCCGTTGTGTTTCCGGCGACATGTGTGGCGGGGATTGGTTGGTGGTCGTCCTGTGATGGTCAATTGGGTTTTGGTTTGTTAGCAGCGGGGCTGAGGTGGCTGTGTTTCTGTGGCTCGTGTTGGTGGTGTATGTAGCCGGACCACTTCTAGTCAGATCGGGGGTCATTCCGAGAAGTGAGGTTGTTGCTCAGGCGTGGTGGTCCGATGTTGTTAGGCCGGGTTCTGGTGCAACACGTGCTGTTGTTGTTGTCTGGTGAGCCACTTTCTACCCTTTCCCATTTCTCGTTTTCTCTACTCTGCGTTTCTAGGTTCGAGTGTTGATGATCTGTGCTCGATTTGGGGATGTAGTGGTTGAACCGAGGCCTTGCAGTGACGTTTTTTTTGTAGTGTCTATGAGGATTTCACTTGCGTGTTCTGTGCTTTTGGGTGAATTTTTCGGCGACTTTGACCGGAATCCGGCGAGGCTAGGGAATTTTCCGGCGAGGCTCGGGTTGCTGTTCCGGCAAGATGTAGTTTCTTTTCCGGCATTACTTGGTAATTCTCGGTGTTGGCCATTATTTGATTTTGTACATGTCATGTTGTGTAAATGCACTTAATTAATGTATTAAAACGATATGGACTTAGTGGAAACCGGGTGTGCGATTTGTGAGTGGCGCGGCCGGAATCCTACCGACGCGTATAGGCCTAGGTCGGAAGACTGGGCTCGAGTTTGTAAAATAGTTGGATTATTTTTATAACGAATTGGGCCAGGCCCAAATAATGATATTAAGGATATATAGGCTTTAGGCCCAATGACTATTATGGGAATGGGCTTTAGGCCCAATGGATAATTAAAACTGACAATTATTATGGATATGGACCTTAGGCCCAAAGGAGGATAAAACTTAATGTTTTAATTAAGTGAACCTTTAGTCTTGGACTTAGATTATAAGATTGTTTGGGCTTTGACCTTGATGGTTTAGTAACGGGCCTTAGGCTACGGGATATACTCAAGATCATACATTAGCATGCATTTATTTATTTGTGATGAGTAAGCATCTTATATAATGTGTATATTCGTAGGACGTTATGGACATGGGAATATTGAGGCGGGTTAAGGCTTCGGCTTTCGAGGCAATTATTATGGCCAAGGTGAGGACATATAAACCATTGTATGCATTACTGCCTACAATGCTCGGTTAATTTTCATAGTCTATAAAGTGATAATATTTGCTTAGCATTGAATGTTGTATGCGTGTATACCTGTGGTGTTGATGTTTTTGTTTGTACGGTCTATCGTGATAACGATATTTTTGTTGATTTGTACTTGACTATGTGAATTGTGTGCTTGTGAGATATACAGTGCCTGTCGAGCATGAGTTAAGTTATGAAATATAAATGTTATATGACTTTGTGGTTCGTGTGGTGACTTGAGGGCTGGAGGCCGGACTTGAGAATAGGATATTAAATCCACACAACCCTGTATAATCATAACGTATGGCACACATAACACTTTAAGCATACCCAAGAATAATGTACAATAAAAATATTCTACTGTGGGGCTGTTGACCGGTTGGTTCGAGCGGGAAGTGTTACCCCTCGGGATTGCATGCGGGATAGCATGGTATATGCGGATTTGCATATGGGTCTGTGATGACCGGTTCTACCTCCCTCTTTCTATCTCTCCCTTTCTACCTCCCTCTTTCTCTCTGTCTATCTCTCTCTTTTACTGATTGTATTGGGCCTTGCCCTGGTTATATTGGGCTTATGCCCTGGTTGTCTCATGAGACGGGATCGAGCTCGACGCACACAGTAGAGGGCCTTAATAAAATATTTAAACCTAATAACAACGATAATAATATAAGTAATGATAAGTGATGGTTTGAAGTCTGATGATGACTTGTGTTGTGTATTGTGACTTGTTTGTGCACTATGATTGCTATTGCTTAATGTCGGTGTATTTATGGTTGATTTGTAGTTGTATACTATGGTTTATTTGTTTGTGGTGAGATAGTGGTTGGTCTCACCCCCTCACAGTCTTTACACAGGTTAGTTGATCGATGATCAGAAGAGCATAACAGCAGGTGGCGGTGCTTTCCTCCTCGGGTCGAATCCATAGGGTTCATTGCATGCATGTTGCTATGCATTTTGTCTTCGACTGCGTACTTGATTCCATTGTATTATTTATTATTTGATTAAATGATGATCATGTTGTTGATATCGTATCCCGGGTAGAAGGGCATCTTGGACACTTCTCATGTTGTAATTAATTTTATGGGATATTTGGGATACGGGTGTTTAGCTAATGATTTTCATGTCCCGGGAATGATAAGGGCAATTTAGTCATTTTATATTAAAATTCTATTTTATATTAATAAATTGGGACACAGGCGTTTCAGTTGGTAGCAGAGTAGGCTGTAGATCTTTTGGGATGTCTTAATAAGCTTTGTGTTCCTGTGTGCATAGTCTGCTCCTTTTGTGTCGTCTGTTGCATTGTCATATGCATTCATATAGAGAGTCGTACTATGGATCCGGTAGAGGAGATGCACCTGCTGGGGGTCGGGGTGACCCGGTATTGTTGTTATAATGACATGTTTGCTCTTGCAGCTTAGGCTGTAACAAAGTTTATTTTGTGGTTTATCCACTGATCTATTAGAGTCAGTGTAGACTCTTGATTCTTTGTTTATGTTCCTTATCTGTGACGAACTGGCAAATACAAGTAGGAACCATCGGTTTGCTTTAGGATGATACATCTTTCGAGAGATGATTTGATGTGATGCTTGTGGATCTGATTCTTGTGATCTTGGTGATCATGTTATTTGTGGTCTGAGTATATAAATTTGAGGATTTGAAGTTACTTGTGAAATTATAATATGGATTTAATCCTGTTTGGAGTTCGAGATGATAATTTCTTGAATTAATCTGAGGATGATTTAATGATATATTTGGGGAAATATCTTTTAAAGATACTTGAGGCAATTAATTTTGTGAGTTTTGGGGTATTAATGGTGAGGGTGATAAGAAGGTTTTGATCATGAATGTTGGCTGAAGTTATAGTTCATGTGCTAGAAGAGGATGCTGATATTATGTTTACATTGAGGTTTAATTTTGAGGTGATCTCGGATGTTGTGATTCAACTGCTAGTTTGTCAATTATGTGATGAGAGATATAGTGATGTTTTGAGTTCTTCGTCAAAGAAATTTTGGTGTTCATGCTATGTGTGGCTTGGGGGGAGAGATTCATGATTGTGAGTTATGAAAGGATGTTTGGGTCTTGAGGAACCCAAGGTCTAGAATGATAACTGTGAAACTTCGATAATGATCGAGTTTTAGTGCCTAAGGTATGATCCTAAATACATTGGGGTTCAGATCATGAAATTGATTATGGACTTTTGGTTTTGAGGTATTCACATTGGGAGTGATGATCTTGTTACGTAGGTAACAATTTGAGATTCTGTTATTTGAGGATGTGCTTAATGGATTATAAGATTGGGTATAGTTGGTTGATTGATGATAAATGAAACGGTTTATGGATTCTGGTATCAATAATATTGAATATGATTTGATAAGATTCTTTGGTTAGAGCTTTGATCCTATGTTCTGTTGATCATGGTTGACTAAAGTCAATCATGGATTTGGTACATTGGAGTTATTACTTGGAAATGTGATTGATGGACATGATGGTTCTACTTGGTGGTTTTGGCCGTGTGACACCCGTTGTGTCATGTAAGCAATTGGTTGCTTGACCTATTTTGTAAATTTCGAGGACGAAATTTTGTTAAGTGGGGTAGAACTGTAACGCCCCAAATTTTTGGTATTTAATTTCTACAGAATTTTCGTAATTTTTGAAATTTTATTTCCAATTTTACCCTCGAGGAATTTCCGGGTCTTTGGTCAAAGGATATATATTTTATTTTAGCGGAAATATTATTTATTTTTGAATTTTTATTTGTGTTTTGGAATAAAACACATGGGCGAGTGTAGTTTTGCTTAAAACTACATAGTTTTGGATGAACCAAAAGATAAAACATATATAGTAGTGTGTTTTGACTTGAGGGTTGACTAGAGGAGGGGGTTGTACTCGAAATGACGTCGTTTGGATAAAACGACGCCGTTTTGCATTACAGATTAAACCCTAACCCTAGAGTGGTGGTATATAAGTCATCTCTTTCTCCCTCTCTCCTCTTTTTTCTTTTCCTCTTCTTTTTTTTTCCCGAGCCGCCGACCGGGTCTCCCTCTCACTCCCCACGATCTCTCCCTTCCTCTCCCTCTTCGATTTCACTCAAAACCGCCGCACCTGCTGTCTCCTTTCTTCTTCTCCTTCCTCCTTTCGAGCAGCTGCCGTCGAGATGCCGCTGCCTCCATCTCTTCTTTGCGTGTTGCCGCCGATGCAGGTCGAGGGAGGAGGCGGGTTGGTTCGCGATCTGGGCTCGGACAAAAGGGCGTGACGAGGAGCCACCGTCGTTGCAGCAAGTCGAGGGAAAGGCGGGTTTCGTTCCGGGTTTGTGCTCGGACCTCATGGTGCGATGAGGTGCCGTCGTCTGGTCCTTGTTGCCATCACCGTCGAGGGGTAAGTCGTGCCGCCCCTGTCTTCTCTCTTCCTTCCTTTCTTTTCTCTTCTTCTTGGTTTCGGTTGTCGGTGGTTGATGGGTTTGTTTTGGTTGTTGTTGAATTGTTTTGTGGGCATGGCCGGATGATGGATTCGATGGTGGTAGGCGGTTGGTGGTTTCTAGCAGATTGGTGGTGGTTCTGTTGTGTTTCCGGCGACATGTGTGGCGGGGATTGGTTGGTGGTCGTCCTGTGATGGTGAATCGGGTTTTGGTTTGTTAGCAGCGGGGCTGAGGTGGCTGTGTTTCTGTGGCTCGTGTTGGTAGTGTATCTAGCCGGACCTGTTCTGGTCAGATCGAGGGTCATTCCGAGAAGTGAGGTTGCTGCTCAGGCGTGGTGGTCCGATGTTGTTAGGCTGGGTTCTGGTGCAACACGTGTTGTTGCTGTTGTCCGGTGAGCCACTTTCTACCCTTTCCCATTTCTCTTTTTCTCTACTCTGCGTTTCTAGGTTCGAGTGTTGATGATCTGTGCTCGATTTGGGGATGTAGTGGCTGAACCGAGGCCTTGCAGTGATGTTTTTTTTTTGTAGTGTCTATGAGGATTTCACTTGCGTGTTCTGTGCTTTTGGGTGAATTTTCCGGCGAGTTTGACCAGAATCCGACGAGGCTCGGATTGCTGTTCCGGCAAGACATAGTTTCTTTTCCGGCATTACTTGGTAATTCTCAGTGTTGGCCGTTATTTGATTTTGTACATGTCATGTTGTGTAAATGCACTTAATTAATGTATTAAAATGATATGGACTTAGTGGAAACCGGGTGTGCGAGTTGTGAGTGGCGCGGCCAGAATCCTACCGACGCGTATAGGCCTACGTCGGAAGACTGGGCTCGAGTTTGTAAAATAGTTGGATTATTTTTATAACGAATTGGGCCAGGCCCAATTAATGATATTAAGGATATATAGGCTTTAGGCCCAGTGACTATTGTGGGAATGGGCTTTTAGGCCCAATAGATAATTAAAACTGACAATTATTGTGGATATGGACCTTTGGCCCAAAGGAGGATAAAACTTAATGTTTTATTTAAGTGGACCTTTAGTCTTGGACTAAGATTATAAGATTGTTTGGGCTTTGACCTTGATGGTTTAGTAACGGGCCTTAGGCTACGGGATATACTCAAGATCATACATTGGCATGCATTTATTTATTTGTGATGAGTAAGAATCTTATATGATGTGTATATTCGTAGGACGTTATGAACATAGGAATGTTGAGGCGGGTTAATGCTTCGGCTTCCGAGGCAATTATTATGGCCAAGGTGAGGACATTTAAACCTTTGTATGCATTACTGCCTACAATGCTCTGTTAATTGTCATAGTCTATAAAGTGATAATATTTGCTTAGCATTGAATGTTGTATGCGTGTATACCTGTGGTGTTGATGTTGTTGTTTGTACGGTGTATCGTGATAATGATATTTTTGTTGATGTGTACTTGACTATGTGAATTGTGTGCCTGTGAGATGTACAGTGCCTGTCGAGCATGAGTTAAGTTATGAAATATAAATGTTATATGACTTTATGGTTCGTGTGGTGACTTGAGGGCTGGAGGCTGGACTTGAGAATAAGATATTAAATCCACACAACCCTGTATAATCATAACGTATGGCATACATAACACTTTAAGCATACCCAAGAATAATGTACAATAAAAATATTCTACTGTGGGGCTGTTGACCAGTTGGTTCGAGTGGGAAGTGTTACCCCTCGGGATTGCATGCGGGATAGCATGGTATATGTGGATTTGCATATGGGTCTGTGATGACCGGTTCTACCTCCCTCTTTCTATCTCCCCC
The DNA here is from genome assembly GCA_028386065.3 of Turnera subulata. Lineage (NCBI taxonomy): Eukaryota > Viridiplantae > Streptophyta > Magnoliopsida > Malpighiales > Passifloraceae > Turnera > Turnera subulata. Next base: position 56,499 of record JAKUCV010000925.1, on the reverse strand, counting down.
TTTCTACCTCCCTCTTTCTCTCTGTCTATCTCTCTCTTTTACTGATTGTATTGGGCCTTGCCCTGATTATATTGGGCTTATGCCCTGGTTGACTCATGAGACGGGACCGAGCTCGACACACACAGTAGAGGGCCCTAATAAAATATTTAAACCTAATAACAACGATAGTAATATAAGTAATGATAAGTGATGGTCTGAAGTCTGATGATGACTTGTGTTGTGTATTGTGACTTGTTTGTGCACTGTGATTGCTATTGCTTAATGTCGGTGTATTTGTGGTTGATTTGTAGTTGTATACTATGGTTTATTTGTTTGTGGTGAGACAGTGGTTGGTCTCACCCCCTCGCAGTCTTTATACAGGTTAGTTGATCGATGATCAGAAGAGCATAACAGCAGGTGGCGGTGCTTTCCTCGTCGGATCGGATCCATAGGGTTCATTGCATGCATGTTGCTATATATTTTGTCTTTCGCTGCGTACTTGATTCCATTGTATTATTTATTATTTGATTAAATGATGATAATGTTGTTGATATCGTATCCCGGGTAGAAGGGCATCTTGGACACTTCTCATGTTGTAATTAATTTTATGGGTTATTTGGGATACGGGTGTTTAGCTGATGATTATCATGTCCCGGGAATGATAAGGGCGATTTAGTCATTTTATATTAAAATTTTATTTTGTATTAATAAATTGGGACACAGGCGTTTCAGTATAGGGCATCAATATGGGCTTCCCTACCCAAGCGGAGGTCTTTGTCTGAGAAGGATATCTGATTGTCAACTTCTACTGAAGCTATCATGTTGGCTAATGCATCTGGTGCGGTATCAATGGGGACATGGGCCTTACTTATGGTTTGGGGTACCTTTTCTCGATGTGGGCAAGACGACATCAGTAAACCCCAGATAGAGATATTGGCCTGAGTCTTCTTCAGTTGCTTTATCACCATGTCTTCTTCAGGATCTGTTATTTCTTCCGGTTCATCTAGGCGAAGGGGAGCCCTTCTTGCCACCCTTCCCGATCTAGTGATGACATCAACTTCTTCATCAGAGTGGTTTGGGGTACCTTTTCTCGATGTGGGCAAGACGACATCAGTAAACCCCAGATAGAGATATTGGCCTGAGTCTTCTTCAGTTGCTTTATCACCATGTCTTCTTCAGGATCTGTTATTTCTTCCGGTTCATCTAGGCGAAGGGGAGCCCTTCTTGCCACCCTTCCCGATCTAGTGATGACATCAACTTCTTCATCAGAGTCTTCATACCAACTCAGATCGAGCACATAGCATGGCAGCTCAGGCTTGGAATCGACCTCCATCATGTCAACTTCTCCAAGTAAGGGCAGGAGATTCGACTTGGTATTCGGTCTCTTGGGCAGAATTATTTCATTCCGTTCTATCAAATCCTGGATCTCATGCCGAAGTTGGACGCAATTATCTGTAGCATGCCCAGCCGCCTAATGGAATCGGCAGAATTTATTAGGATCCCCTCCAACGGTAAGACCAGGTCTCGGCTCCAGAGGCTGCAATAAATTCTTTTCCACACATTTCTGTAACATTTTTCCTAAAGACATAGGAAGGGGAGTAAAATACCTCATGTTCGACTTAACCTGTAGTGGGGCCTGAACAGCAACATGGTTCACTCGGCGTGCTTCTTTACTTGGGGCGCATTAAAATTCCTTCTAGAGGTGTCTATAGGCATCTTGATCTTACCCGAACTAATAGCATCTTCTAATTGTATTCCCGCCCCAATGAGTGCTTTAAAATTGGCATAATAATTGCCAACCATGCGATTGTAGTAAATTGGCTACAGGTTCTTGATCACCATCTGCACTTGATCTTCTTTTGTGGGTCTGTCCACCATTAAGGATGCTTTATTGTGCCACCTCGAGATGTATGCGGAAAACGTCTCTTGGGCCTCTTGCTTGGTTGTCTCAAGATCCCTTTTGGTCACATCCACCTCAGTATTGTAGTTATACTGCTTCAAGAATTCTTTACAGAGGTCCTCCTATTTGCTTATCTTGCTCTCATCCAAGGTCATGATCCATCTCAAAGCTCCTCCAGATAAAGTTCTTTGGAATAATTGGGTCATTAATTCAGGCCCAATCCCCATAGGTTGCAGCATCCTCATATAGATCTTCAGGTGAGTTGTGGGACATCCTGTCCCGTTAAACTTCTCGATATCTGGCATCTTAAATTTTCAGGCAGACGGGCCTTGGGGAATAGAGACAAGTGATCCAAATTCCAATCGTCCTCTTTCTTCTTCATGGTTTTTAGTAGATCCTCCAATCTTCTAAGTCTCTCCCCATCTCCCTTAGATTCTTGCGCCACCGAATCACCATCCTGAACTATCACCACATTATGCTCGCCATCCGATTTTGAATTTTGTCCCCCATTACTCCCAGGGCACGCCATCTTCCCTTTCTTTAGGGCTTGGAGTGCTTCCATGATATTTGGATCCTTGAGTAAGTTTAGAATTTCCTCAGACACTTTGACACCATCTTCCTCACTCATGTTGTCCTAATGTTTAAAGGACTGATGTTAGGGCCTTCTACTCCCCAAGGACTATCTCACACATGTCTTTCCGGATTTATATACGGAGGAACGAATGAGGGGGCACCTCATGTATTTCTACTTGAACTCAGAACAACAAGCACTCAAATGCACGCAACACCTATTGATTCATCATGCATGAGATGCTTAGGGTATGCAGCTGGTTGGAGGCTGAAAGACTATCGCTAAGGAATAGTTTGGCCTACTCACATGTGATGAAAGATATCGCGTGAGGTCCAAGGCCCATTAATCCCTATCATTGCATAAGCAGCGAGAAACCAGTTCACACAAGCCACTATCGCTTAAAGAAAGCATTGTAGCGGACTTGGATCCCCTGGCCCTCTTACGGTAAGGGCTTCACAACATTTATCATGAATACAGGGCACTTTTGATGACACATAAAAAGGCATACAAAATTCAATAATTGCACAAAGTTTCTTGAACCCTCAAAGTCCCTATAGAGTCGCCAGCTGTGAATACTCGACCCAAAATCACTTGGACCTATTCACCTTTCCTTTACACCTTCTTCATAACTGTCATCCAACATCTTTGGAGTCGCCACCCAAATTTTATTAAGGGACAAAAACTTGGGAAAAACCCTTCATGTGACTCCGCAACTGAATAGCGGACCAAAGATGCTGGACCCGGGGATTCGTCATGGATGGGAAGGTGTTAGGCACCCATCCATGTTGGGGCGAAACTTTGTGCAATTAGAGGATTTTGTATGCCTAGTGCAAGTGTGTGAGTGTGAGCACCAAAACACATAATAACTGAATATTAAAAAGAAAGGGAAGAAGAAGAAGATTGGGCTTGAGTTTCTACCACTAGAAACTGCCTACGTACCCCGGCGACCGGGTTCAAAGCCCATGTAGTTCTCGACATGGCATCACAACAATCACATCATCACCAACATCAACATCTCAACAATAATTGGTCAGACAAAAAGGGATTATGGTTACCTCTTGTAGCCCTCCTCTAGCTCCTTGGTTTGGGTTGTGCCTCCCACACAATTTCCTCCCACTCCTCAACTCAATCTTGGAGTTCTTCTTGATTTTCCCCTCTTGCTGCCTTCAATGGATGATGCTATCTACGAAATTCTACTAGAGTTTTGCCTATGGAACTATTTCTTAAGCTTGGAGAGATAGAGTTTCTCCAAGCTTCTAAGCTTTATGAAGTGTGTTTGTGTAATAGACTGTGTCCTCCTGAAATGTGAGAGGAGGGTCCTATTTATAGTGTTCTGGGTGGCCTAGGGGCGTGGACCAACTTAATGTCCAAGGTAATGGCCAAAAATCTGGGCCAAAACCGAGTAGAATCAGATTACGGGCGAAAATCGGGGAGAAAACGCGTTTCTGGGGGTGCATGACCGCCATGGCCGGCGGTCATGGTTGGAAGACCGCCCAGGCCCGGCGGTCATCCCGAAATGACCGCCCCCGCCTATGCGTCTCACCCGTCCTTTCCTTTTTCGGTCCCGATTCTCCCCTAATTCCTCCCTGATTGATCCTACCGCGTAATTAACCCCTAGACTGCTCAGAATCCTCTACTTTCTTGATTACTACTCCCCTCAATCATCTCCTAATTGACTAATTACACATTGATTCCTCATTTTAAGCCAAAATCATACCAAAAATATTCTTGCTATTAAGGAATGATTTAACTCTAATTTTCCACGAAAATCAGAGCTAAATTTGTCTGCAAGCAAGGTGAAAATAAGCTGTGCAACTCTGAAGAAAAGTCCATACCTTATTAAATTGGACCCTTACATTTATCTTCAATCCAAAAATAAATATAATTGGGTTCAATAAATAAACAAGCCCAAATTTAATGAGAAAAAATACATTTTAGTAATTTAGTCCTTAACATATCCTATGATTAAATCGTCTCTTTAATCCTAGGCATATAAAAGTCTTAATTACTATTACGTATAAATTCTATTAAAATTAAACCCCATCCATGCTTCAACCCAAGACTAACTCATCAATCTTATGGTTCAAACATGTCTGGAGTCTAATCTCAATAGAATCTTCATGGGTCAAATTTGGGTGTTCACAGCTACATCCCTCTTAATATAGAAAGGAAAGTTTAGTTCATAGCTAAACAGCAAACAAACATGGAGGATTTGCCATAATACGAACCGAAATAAAAAAAACTAGTAAAATCTTCCACAAGAGAATTTTTGCCTTTGTCTTCTGCTGTTGTCGACAATGAAGTAAAAGAAGTAAAAAGTGTTCGTTGCTGCAGCCGATGTTGACTTTTATTATTGTGAAATCCTAGTCTTTAACTCCTAGAATCTGGCTTAGGTAACTAAATTGCAGGAATTAATAACTTCTAGGACTTTCCTTCTTTGGCGCAGCAAAAATCTTTTTATTTCCTTAGGAACAGTAGTAGGTCGGCGCGACATTTTAATTGGCCAACAAGTCATCTTTTGTCGCAGAAATTATATAGCATCCAGTTCTGATCTGCGGGTTCCAACGGAGTGACTCCACTGAAAACTCATCGCCAGGAAATCTTCATGAATTGGCTCCAAACTTTCCAAAATTCCATAAAGAACTTCAATTCTTCGAGGATCAGGTCATTTTGCAACAGAAGGTACTTGAAAGCAGAAACTAATAAGTGAAAGCAAGACTAATGGAAAATAAGTTAAAACTATAAATAACATGCATGATCTTTAACTAAATGCTTGGCCAAAAGGATATTTTATGCTCTAAATTAATATATGATATGCGCACATATCATCTACTAATCACCTGAAAATATTTTTAAAATTGGGGTGAGCCCTTCCATAACTCAGTGGGCATAGTACAAAGCTAACGAAAATCAAACTAAAAGTCATAGAGGTTGAAACATATGGCACTCTTGTGTCAAATGCACAAGATGGATGAACCTTGCAGTGCTCCTAGGCTGCTCGGTCATATGAGATGATGGTGATGTTGTGCCAAGCGCTGTGTATGGTTCTGGTAGCAAGTCACGTGCACTTTCCATGGCTAATCGGATATGCCTTGTATGTGGGGATTGTGGGTTAAGGAGAATCATGTTGGCAGGGCTACCAGACCGTGCAAGTAGGCTTAGCACAACTTCACGATAGCTTACCCGTGGGCTGAACACGGTGCATTGATGTAAAGTTGTTGGATGTTGTTGCCTCTTGTGTGTTTCATTTATGTTGCTTGTATGACCACCTACTTATTAAGTCAGTGGACTCACCCTCCTCTGTCCACTCCCTTTGTTTCAGGGCAAGGAGTTGACTAGCTTGGTGAGGGAAGGCCCAGGAGGCGCATTTTGTTAGATGATGGGTACTTAGCCAAATCTGGTTCTACCTAGAACTTGTGTACATGAAAAAAATTGGCTTAAATAGACTCATATAGTGCCCCATTTTGATGTACTGGAACAATATGAATAAGAGATGTATGTTTGTGTGCCATATTCGTACTTCATATAATGATACTCGCCTTGATGTTTGTTGTACGTTAAACTTAGATACCCGTCGGGCTAGCTTGTGCCCACTCCTTGATGTAGGCCTTCGGGTGTCCTGTGGCACGCTAGTTGGTGCACTTGGCACCTGGTCGGTCACGTTAGGACGGGGCGTGACATGGGTAGTCACTAATCAAGATGGGATAGAAAATGAAAATAAGTGTAGATTACTATCGGTATGAGATAGAGAAAATAATATTGCCTGGGAAACACCAAATTTCGATTAAGCTCATGGTCTCCCTATGATTTTTACAGTGAATGAAAAAGTAGATCCTAAATGAAACAGTGCAACCTCACGGTTTTTCTGTGGATTTTTCCTATGAATGAAACAATTGTTTATTACTGCATATTTTTCAGGCCAACTCTATCTCCTCCCTTCAATTTTTGCAAGCTTTAGATTAGAAAAAGGAAAAGGTGTGATCTAATGGAGAATACAAGAGAGTAAATCGCATATATAGGGTCCGTACTATTTCAAAAGTATCGTTTGGGGGTCTGTACTATTTCTTGTCCCTTTTACAGGGTTTGTACTCTTTTTTTTCATTCCTTTTAAGGATCTCGGGCAGCTCCGCTGATGACGTGGACTGCCCGAGACCCCTAAAAGGGACGAAAAATAAGAGTATAGACCCGTAGAAGGGATAAAAAATAGTATAGACCCCCCGGACGATGCTTTTAAAATAGTATGGACCATATATATGCGATTTACCCCTTCTCGGGTTGCTCGGGGAGGAGACATTGCTGCTACTGTGAGCAATTTAATAAATTTTTTCTGTTAACAATTTAATAAAATAAAATTTGTATTACAAAAATTTAAAATACTTCTAATAATAAAAAATACATGGTGGAGAATGCGTGCAGCACACACATCTCACGTGCTGCCACATGTCAAAAAAAGAGGCGAGTGTTGACAGAGGCTTCTAATGGTTCATACATCCCTCCTGATGTTTCATTAAGCATATAACATTTTTAATTTATGCCAATTGACTCTTCGCGTTCTTCCAATAATGAATGAAAATGGTCTGATAGACTTCAAATGCAACGTTTTCATTTCATTTTAATTAATTAAGGGTTAACTACACGTTGCCACAATTTCTGATAGACTTCAAATGAAAATGGTGTGATAGACTTAGCACAGGGTACCCTACAATTGGTGTCGCATGGTAATTTTTGTGGGATCCATTAGGGTATTTGAGAAATAAAGTGGAATCAATATTTTTTTTATTTGGCACTAATAGAATCATGATACTTGTCAAGTAGGCTCGAGCGGATGGCTACGTCATCTCTCGGGCTACCCGAAGTGCATAAAAGGAATAAATTAGGGGTAAATCGTATATATAGGGTCCGTACTATTTCAAAAATATCGTTTGGGAGTCTGTGCTATTTTTTGTCCCTTTTACGGATTTATACTCTTATTTTTCGTCTCTTTTAGGGGTCTCGGGCAGTCCACGTCATCAGCGGGGCAGCCCAAGACTCCTAAAAGGAACGAAAAATAATAGTACAGACCAGTAAAAGGGACAAGAAATAATACAGACCCCCAAACGATACTTTTGAAATAGTACGGACCCTATATATACGATTTACCCATTCTCTATGGAGATAATAAAAGTCTTTTTTCTGTAAGATGAAGCATTGTATGACAAGATCATCCACTCTTGTCTTCCTGAGTTGTGCTTCTCGCCTTAGTGATGTAATGGAGATTTGATTTCGGTTGGAGTGAACTGTTGGTGCCGGAGAGGATTGAATCTCCATTGGTATAATTTAATTTTAATACTTTTCAATTTATGATCTATTCTTACGAGATTGAGAGAAGCATAAGGAAGAAAGTAATTAAAGAGTATCTAGGGTTTTCTATTTTTATCTTTTATAAATAATTAATTAAAATATATATCTAAGCATCATATGATTTAGAATTTAAATTCAAACACATAGCATGCCACATCATCTAAAAGAAAAACACTACTATACGGTGAATTTATAGGCTGATTGACATATTGTAGACCAACCTTCAGTATATTTTGGACATGGACTATAATGATCCTTTGTAAATATGGTTTATGGAATACAAGGTTTCATAGTGTTAAGAAAAAGAAAAAAAAAAAAAAAAAGAAGCAGCAGTTGGATGGGGATGGGATTACCTCTTGGTTCATACTTGTTGCAATGAATTAAAAATATACACGAGGATCAGCTGTTAAAAATGATTCTCAAGCCGCATCAACATCTATCTACATTTCTCACCTCTTGTATCTTTTTTTACTTTTTTCTAATAAGCTCGAGGATTCTAGTTGTCCTCAAGAGCTATAGCGTAATATCAGAGCTTTCAGCTGTGGCTCCCTTTTTTGGTTGAATGTTTCTGCAGAATCTCACTGTTTCGTCCTGTTTCTATTAGTTTCCATTCAGTCCAGACCTCTTGTATTCGAATTCTGCTGCTGCTGCTTTTTTTTTTTTTCCTTCTTTTTATCAAAACGTTAAGACTCTGAGGGTGGGCATTAAACCAGAGGACACAGATTCTTCGTCACAGCTTTAGCAATCCAATCGGCGACCTCTGAAGATTTCTTCTATTGTTCAGTAATCCATTCCAGAGATGAGCAACACGATTCCGCTATCCCATGATATAATTCAAGTTTGAGAAGGTCAAACCTCGAAGCATATTTTTGGGGGCAGCACTAATCAAGAGAACTGATAAACTACAACCCCAGGCATAAGAGAAGACAATAACTGAACAAAGGCTGAAAAAACATCAAAGATTCTTAAACAATCAGTGAGCCATAGACTGTTATAATCAGACCATATGAAAATGAGAAAACAAACAGTTTTTGACTTTTTGACATTGGCATAAATTCTAATTACAAAGTCGAATGTCCCAATCCCATCACTGATGGATAGGTAACAGAAATACAACATGTGATTCTCCTCAATTCCAGCTCCTTAATAGTCATTGTTCTAGTAGGCAGGTTGAAGAAGCAGATTAAACCCTTGGTAGCTCCATCTTAGGGAAGTTCAGACAGACCTTTGCCAGAATGAGTCGCTCAAAGGATAGTTGGATCATTCCAGCAGCAAGGAGACAAGTTGACAGCTTTTATGATTTTCTGGATCCACACTAGAGGGTACTAATATCCACACGACTTTTATGGATCTGAAAAGCTGGGGAGATCCAGCTTCCACAACTACACTGGATACCACACCAATTGAAGTAACCCAGGCGAGCCTCGCAATGAACACAGGACAACTTGCCCTCCATCGCACCTCCCTCAACTGGAGAACACAAAATTATTATTGGCAGACATTTTAAGTTTGTGAAATTATTCTAAAACAACCTTCCTAAGATACACGATACAATCAACCAAGACATAATCAATAACAGAAAGCCTATTTTGAGGTACTTCTACTCATTGCAAATACAGGAAAGCCAAATGGCATTTGTGCAAACACAAACGGACATTTGTTAATTGATTGCCCAAATCCTGCACACAGAGTAGCAATGGATTCCACAGAAATAATTTAAACTTAATGATCAGATATAAAAAAGAGGTGTTCAATTTCATAGGACAATTTGAGCAGTTTTGCTTCTATCTCTATACCTCCCTACTTCCAACCCTTCCTGTACCCAACAAACTCGCCCAAAACAAGCCACAAGCAGTCTCCTTACAATCAACAAACTTGTGTCATACTATGTTACCTTATCGCTCTACTTTTAGATATGACCCTTACTACCTATACAACGACTGTTACCATATGTTCGCTTTAGCTCAATAAATGAAAGTTCTCTTCTTCAAAAATAGTGTCAGATGAAGACAAGAATGCCATACTGCTCTAGTTATCACACTGAAAGTGTCTCACATGCTCCTGAAAATCATAAACAAGGGGCATGGCAGCCAGAGATTGTTTCATTCTATGAAATGGTCAATAAATTATATTCCACTTCTGACCAAAAAAGGGAAAACTGATTCCACCTGTGGATATACAGTGACACTTCAGTTAACGAAATGAAATGACTAAGTTAAAAAAATGATTACATAAAACGACGAATTCTCTAGCAATAAAGTTCCGGATAAACTGCTTTCCAGTCCCTCACATGTGATATAACATTTTTAGGATAAGAAGTTGGTGTATAAAGGAGTTCTAATTCATCTTATTAATTGTCGTTATTACACTCTTGTCATGCAGGTATGGTATGCCATTGTTCCACCGATGAGCTTGTAGCTCAAAGGCCTGAAACCCAAAGCAGGGCATGGGCCTCGAATTCTTATCGTCAAAGATCTTGTCTATATGTGAACTCTAAAACAGATTACATTTTGTTTATACAGTTAATGCATATCCTACTCAATTTTTTTTAAAAAAAAGTTAATGCACGCAATTATGTACGGTGGCAAACTTCAATCATATAATTCATCACTTTTAAACAGTAAGTAACAATAACTCCAAACGACCATCTGTTCTCAGATGTATATCTGATTCATAGTCCAGTTCACAACCCAAAGCAAGCATACAGATTTGTCACATAAGTGGCATGATACCAGTTTGAAGAATTAAACACTTACCAGCCGTCATCCACTTTAGGGGCTCAACAAAGAGAGAAGAACACTCGGACATATCAGATTTGTTAAAGAGGTTGCCACTTTTTCGTTTGTGCCATGCAAACGATGCGTCACCATCATCAGGAACATGATCCACAACATTCTCCTGCAAAGCAACGACTCTCCGACATTTCTTGCAGCGGTATGCAGTACACTTGTTTCCTCCATCTGGACATCCCTCCGATTTGGAGGGAAGTACTTTATAAATTCCAGGATCAGTACCAAATTTAGAGCTGTCTATCTTCTCTCCACGGTTGTACGAATCACCTGAAAGGATGGGAACATAATCCACTATCAATTGTGATTGGCCAGCATGCATCATTCAAAAGTTTTGTCAGAAACAGAAAAGAGGATGCGCATGGTTAGTAGACAAACAACAATTCACTGTGCTTAAGAAATTCAAGGCTATACTTGACTGTAGACAAGAACTTCCAAACAGTACAAGGAATCATTAGTGACAAAGGACATAATGACACTAAGGATGGGATATAGGGTCAACTCTATAGTCTGGTTTAAGAAGTTCCGTTTTTCTTTTTTAGCTCTTACCTAAATTAAGATAGGTATTTGGGTAACTTCAAAAACATCTCCTATTTTGACTGAAGTTACACTTCATGCCTTCGTTTTTTAAATTAAACTTTGCATCTCCGCAAACAGATGTAGAGAGTCTGTTGCCACACACATAAAGCAGCATAATTACAGATCTGCACATGAACTTGGAGTATTTTCCAGATTCCTTGTCATTTAGCCAAAAGCACAAAACCCATCATGCTTCGTAATACTTACCAACTTAAATGCAGAGCAAAATCATCATCAACCAAATTTTCCCAGACATCCATTTTAGCCACAAACACCATCTAAACCACTGTAATTCAGCAAAAAAAGTAGCACACACAAGACCATGTCACCATTTTCTTTTCCATCATCAAGTTCAACTACCATAACCACAACAGAAAATCATTCAGCCCCACTGTCAAATTTTCAACAGCAGAACTCTTTCAGCAATTGAATAAATTTGAAACCCAAATATAACGCTTAAACAAATAAACTTGCCGAATTGGCTCATATAGTTAGGATTGAGAAAAGCCAAATCACTCAAGTTTGAATTGTTGAGTGTCTCCATTAGATCAGCCACCATACGCAACTGTAGCAAGTAGAACACAACAGTAGCTGCAATCAGCCTTGGAAACCCATCACCATCAAAGCGACAACTGTCCAAAACCTAATATTGAATCTTTTTTTCTTGTTTCTGAATCATTTTTGTCTCACTTTATACTTGGAAACTGCCTCAACGCTTAAGTGGCTGGCAATCTTTTTCCTCTCTTTTACAATAAGAATCAATCATGTTGGCATTTAAGCAGCATCACATAAAAAGTTGATCATGTGCAGGCAACCCATGAAAAGGGATGAGTGCACATGCTATGCAGGAAATACTTGAACAACAAGCTTCTTGAACTATGGGCACAGTTTGACTAGTGGACATGCAGGTTGAGCAGGAGTGACCTTCGACAAACTTCTATAAAAAAATTCTCTCTCAACTCTTTCTTTCCAACAGAATTAGAACATTGCATGACTATATGTTTCTTTTTTCCATTACTGCAAACAGGCCATGTTTGTAAAAGTCAAAAGCATTTATTTTAGTAATTTAGATTGAAACTTTTTAAAATTTCAGAAGAAAACACCTCTTGACAAGATAAGCCACCAGTTAGTTTATCTAATCAAAGCACCCTCTTGGCAAGAAGAGCCACCAATCAGCTGTGTAATGAAAGGGTCACATTAAACCGATACATGACAACATATAAAACAATGCTACTTTAAGAAACAAACCAAATTGACCTAGCCCAAATGTATTCACTAAGTAATATAAAATATTTTTAGAAAATTTAAATCATCAATTTTTTTGTGCATTCTTTTGCTTTCTCATTTTCTTAATTAAATTTACGCCTTTTATTTTTTCCATAGATGTTTCATTTCCAGAGAATATAGAGAATGCATGATCAATTTCATAAACAGGTGTCCATTCCAATTGAGGTTTTATGGTGCTTCAAAGTTAGAGTGCCAATTCTCCATTCTGAGCATTCAGATTTTGCTTCTTAATCCCATTTAAGATTGATTCTCTAAGAATGTGGACTGCTAGCCATTCTTTCTTATTATCAACTCTAGTTCCACAACTTTGGGCATCAAAGGCTAAAGTATACAATATTTTAGTTTCTTTAGGAGCCACTTTGCGCAAAATGCTTAAAATATATGTATATACATACCAAAAAAAATTAAATCTACATACACACATATATAGTTATAGGATTCAGCATTCTCAGATTCCTAATAACACACGCTCAAGGTACTACAATTCTTTGTTTGTCATTCAGTGTTAATGGATGAGAAGTGTGAGATGTGGAGAGGAAGAAGAAGAGAAGACGTACCCAATACCTTGAGACGAAAACGCTTGTATAAAGGATTTGTATGGTCAACCTTGAAGCCCATTTCCCCAAACATTTTCAACTACAATTTGAAGGAAATGTTAGGAAGCAGAATAATCAAAGAATTCTTCAGAACTAATGGAGAAAAAGATGAAGAAGAAGAAGAAGAAGCAATAATGGAGCATACCTGATCCAAGAAGCCGTCATTAGGACAGACAAAATCACAAGCTTGCTTGAGAGAAGCAAGGGCATCTGTTGTGGAAAAAAGGGTGTGAGAGAGAGAAAGAGAGAAGAGGCAGAGGAGAAAGCAATTTAGTTGGAAGTGAAGTGGTAATAGGTGAAACCTTGTAGGGAAAGTTTCTCAGTTCTCATAAGATATGCAGTGACTACAGCTGCACTGCAAATATATATATATATACATATTTAGCAAAGGAAGACAAGGCAGGAGTTAAAAAATTGACTAAAGTTGGAAGGAAGTAAAAAAAGAGGAGAATTTTGAAGGACCTTCTGGAGACGCCGGCAAAGCAATGGACCAAGACAGAGGAAGGAGGAGTACGGTGGAGGTGGATGAAATCCAAGCAGGGCTCCAAATAGTCCACCAGATTCTGGGATTCCATATCCTTAAGAGGAACAGCCATCCTCACCACCTTCCCTGCCTTTTCCAACGAGTAAAGACACGACTTGCTGCTAGAGGACTTATCATCATCATCATCATCATCATCATTATCGTCATCAAGAAAGACTCTTTTAATCTGGTGGGTTACTGGGATTGTGATGTCACCCCGCCACTCCTTGAAGAAGCTTATCGACGTCTCGCTCAGCAGCGACAGTATGTGGGTCACTCCTCCGCTATCGCCGCCGCCATCATGTTTATCGGCGTCGCTGCTGTTTTGGAGGATGTGTGCAGCATCACCAATGTTCCCGATATATAGATTCTCCCTAACACAGTACGGCATCTACCCAGAACCCAAATCCTCAAATCCCCACAACCCAAACCTCTCCCTTTGTTCCCTCTTTATCTTTTATGTTCCTTTCCTCTCAAACTCCAACCTTCTCTCTCTCTTTCTCTTCTTCTCCCACTAAATCTTATTTTTTAAAAAAAGTACCTGTGTCAACCCCACCACCCTAATTAGGCTCATATATTCCCAGTTTAAATTGAGATATTTTAGACACTGCGTAATAAAATTTAATAACATAAGGGAAAAAGTATTGTTTTATTATTGTTTTTTTAAAAAGTTATGCCCTTTTTATCCTCTTTTTCCCATAAAAATATACATACCGAAAAAAGAAAATCTCCCAAAATCCTATCGTAACAAGAAAGAAATTGTTTTATAAATAAGAACTTCAAAATCATATCCTAAAGAAAGAATAAAGACTCGAAGATTTGCATCAATATCAGATTTACAATATCCTATCCAAATACAAATAAATCGAAGAAGAAGATAATAAACACACAAAATACTTCTCTCATAAGGCGGGGACGAAAGTCAAATATCAGCAGCGAAGAGCAACGTTGAACACACGAGATTCCTTCAATCATAATTCCATCAGAAGTCCTGCATACAACCTCAAGTCCAGCAAGATTGGATGTAGCATAAAAAGAAGCATCTGCATTCAGTTTTACCCCTCCAGTACCCGGTTTTATCCATGAGACGATCTCCTCGAGTCCATTCCCAGGCATAGGAATATTGAGGGTGTGCGCAAATGGCAGAGCGGTCAAAGCAGGGTCCGCCATTGACGCCATCACACCAGCAACAGTATGCGAAGGGGGAAGGAGTAGTATGATGAAAGATAAATTCATTTCTTGCTTTCCATATACCCCAGCAAAAACGGAGAAGCATACACAAAATACTATCTCCGTCCGGGTCATTTAAAACCGAGAGCCAGTTCTGCCACCAATCACAGAAATTAATGTAACCAATACGCTGAATCCGCAACGTGAGTGGAGAAGCGAACCAAGTTGCAGCAGCATGGGGGCAGAAAAATAATACGTGGTTAATGGTTTCCTCCTCCTGGAAACATATCTGGCACACAGGATCATGAAGAGCATGTCTGCGGCACAGGAAGACAGCAGTTGGAATGGCATTGTGGCAGAGACGCCACAGAAAAATGTGCAGCTTTGGAGGAACATTAAGCTTCCAAATACTTTTCCAAAAGCATGTGGGAAGTTGAAAGGAAGTAGAAGCATCCAGACAAGACCGTCTTTCGTTCCTCATTATTTTTTTCATATCCGGACCTGACCGAGTATATTCCAGAAGGGTTATAGTGCCATATTAAGAGATTCGGCACCTCAAGTGCTACAGGTATTCTCAATACAACCTCCACTTCCGCAGGTGATAGAAAACTCCTTATTAATAAGGGCTCGATTCCAACGCCCTTGCGGCGTTATGAGTGAGGACACCGAGCGAACCGGATGAATAGTCGGTCTGGGAGAAGTAATGATAAAGGGTTCATATGGTAACCACTTGTCTCCCCAAACAAGGGTTGAACGACCGTCACCTATGGACCATCTCAGTCCCATGTTTAACACATCTCTACCCATAAGTAAACTAGACCAACCCCAATAAGCCCTGCAACCATGAGTAGCATGCAAAAAGCTACACTGCGGAAAATACTTCCCCTTTAGAATTTTGACCCAAAAGGCGTCAGGATTATGAATAATCCTCCAGCATTGATTGGCTAAAAGAGTGCGATTAAAATCCTCTAAATTTTTGAAGTTCAGACCCCCCTACTCCTTTGGTTTACACAAACGATCCCAAGCCAACCCAATGGATTTTCCTTCCCATATCGTCCTGAGACCAATAGAAATTGGCAATAGCACCATGCAAGCTATCACAAAGCGTTTTGGGGAATTTGGAAATGGCCATTGCGTAAGTCGGTATAGCATTGAGTACAGACTTGACCATCACTTCCCTCCCGGCCTGAGACAAAAGCTTTTGCCTCTACGTTTCAATTTTCTTGCGAATCCGTTCACGCACAAAGCCAAGCGCCTGTGTTTTGGATCTTCCTCAGGATGTGGGAAGGCTCAAATATGTTTCATTCCCAACAACATGTTGAATGCCCATGAAATTGCATAGTTCCTCCCTTCTCTCGTCTCCCACATTCCTGTTGAAGTAGATGGAGGACTTTGTGGGGTTTATGTATTGCCCGGACGCCTCACTGAAATTCGATAGCAATTTCCAAATGGCACCTGCCTCCTCCAAGGTTGCAGCCCCAAATATGAGTGTATCGTCCTCATAAAAGATATGGGTTAGTGCAGGACAGAACCTATTCAGCTTAAACCCAAGGGGTCTTTCAGAGACTTCCATAGCATCCAACATCCGAGATAGCGCATCAGCCGTTAGTATGAACAAGTATGGGGACAGAGGATCTCCTTGGCGGAGCCCTCGAGTTGGTACAAATCGCTCTGTAGGAGCCCCATTGACCAAAACCGCATATGAGACAGTAGTTATGCATTGCAACATCAAGTTAATCCAGTGCGCATGGAACCCCAAAGCTTGAAGCACACCTTTTAAAAAGCTCCATTCCATGCGATCATAGGCTTTAGCAACGTCTAATTTGAGCATCATCCCGGTTTTCTTCCCTCTTTGGCATGTTTTGAAGGAATGTAGAGCCTCATGTGCGACAATTATATTGTCTTGGATGCACCGTCCAGGTACAAAGGCAGCCTGGAATGGGGAAATCAACGTAGGGAGCATGCCTTTCAACCTGGTAACACAGACCTTGGCGATTATTTTATAAGAAAAGTTGCATAAGCCAATAGGTCGATACTGAGATAACATTTCAGGGTTTTTTGTCTTAGGAATGAGAGTTATGAATGTCTTGTTTAGCTTTTTCAACCAAAAATCCAAAGCAAAGAAGGATCTCACCATGCAAATGATGTCCTCTTTGAGGAGGCCCCAAAACTTTTAAAAGAAGATTCCTTGAAAACCGTCTGGGCCAGGGGCCTTGAGAGGGCCATGCAAAATACTGCCACCTGACTTCATACTCAGTGACCGGTTTTAACAATGCAGTGTTCATATCAGGAGTCACCAGTGGCAGTAGAAGAGCCAAAACATCTTCGTTGAGGGTAGGGGCATTAAAAGCATAAAGTTGTCCGAAGAAGTCTTCAACATGAGCTCTTATATGACCTTCCTCCTCCAAAACAACCCCATGTTCAGTCTCGATCATTGCAATTCGATTACGCTCGCGCCATTAGATAGTGGAGGCATGAAAAAATGAAGTGTTCTTGTCCCCATATGCGAGCCAGTTAACTCTGGATCTTTGGTGCCAATAAGTTTCTTCATGTTTCCAAGCATCATCCAATTGATCCACAAGCACTTTCTCCTGTTTCTTAACATCCTCCGTGTAAGGCAGCTCGTATAATTGATCCAAGTCCCGCATGAGGTCCTGAATTCTCCGTCGATAATTGTGTGAGCCTTGTCTGCGCCAAATACACAGTTGGTTCCGCGTCCAGGCTAGTTTCTTTGAAACCCGAAACTGCCTAGATCCTCCATATGGCCTACTCCAAGCTTGATGAATTAGATTCTTACATTCCTCATTCTCCGTCATCATGGTTTCAAATCTAAACAGGCGCTTACGGAAACCAGGGGGGTCCTCAAATCTCAACACCAGTGGCCTATGGTCTGAGCCAACGAGGGACTCATGCAACACGTGCGCATTAGGCCAATCCATCCGCCAAGTAGAGTTAGAGACTGTCAATTCTCATCACAATGTTCTCATCACCAACCCATTTGTTTGACCAAGTGAAGGGGTTACCCCTAAACCCAAGGTCCATTAAGAAATTATCATCAAGGAAATTTTGGAAG
This sequence comes from Turnera subulata, assembly GCA_028386065.3. Taxonomy (NCBI): domain Eukaryota; kingdom Viridiplantae; phylum Streptophyta; class Magnoliopsida; order Malpighiales; family Passifloraceae; genus Turnera; species Turnera subulata. Next base: position 38,692 of record JAKUCV010000925.1, on the reverse strand, counting down.
TCAGCAGCTAGTCTGAAGGATAGACCCCCTATTTTCTCTTTTTCCTCAGTTATAGCGTTGAAATCGCCAAATAATAACCAAGGCTGATCATAAGCTGGTTTTAAGGTACTCAAATCCTCCCAAAAGGCTTTCCTCTATTGTTCATGTGGTGGGGCATAAACAGTCATGAGAAAAAAAAGATTATCCCCCGCCTCCACCTTAAGATGAAGGAAGTTCCTGCACTTTGCCGATACAGAGACACACCAGTCATTCCCCCACCATAAAGCCAACCCGCCACTCAAACCTTGCCTATCCATATACTCATAATTTTCAAATTTAAATTTCCTACGCAGCATCTCCAGTCGCCTCCTACTTTGCTTGCACTCCATAATGAAGATGATGGAGGGGCGATGTTTAAGATGGAGCTCCAAGAGAGCCCTAACCGTCAGGGGTCGCCCAATCCCCTGGCAGTTCCAAATCAGAGTCGTCATTTGCGGCTCCGCGGTTTTTGATCAGCCACGACAGCCTTATCAGAAAGAACAACCTCATCCTCAGTTTCACCAGCCACAGAGTTACTAGACCCAAACTCACCAAGTGGTTGGGTTACAATGGGTTCAGCAAGGGGTATGGGCTCAAATGACGGAGGCCCAACATTGCGAGCCCTAGTTTTCCAGCTTCTTGTCTCCACACTTGAACCCAGCTGGCCCAAGTGGCCCAAACCAGGCAAAGCCTGTAGAACCTCACACCTGCATCATCAGATGTTCCCCCTTTCCTCTTTTTTGTATGCTGATCAGTATTGGCGACCAGCTCAGTGTGCGAATCTTCTATTCTCGGTAAACCTTGTGGTACCTCATTCATGTCAGCCCAGTTAGGTGTCGTTGAAGAGCTAGGAATGGCAAGATTGGTAGTTGTGCATTTGACACCACATGGCCCTCTATACCCCCCACCAAACCATCCGTGACCACATCGGTCATGTCCCCTGATTTCCCGCCAGACTTTTTAACCTTTGGGACCCACCTTTGTTTGTTTACCTGTCAAATCACGACCTGCGTGGGTTGGATGACCGGTCCAGTCAACGGTTTGGGTTTCCTTGCCAGAGGTTGCCGAACATACAGTCTCTTTGGAGGGGGGTGGCTTTCAACCATGGCCCGAAATCCTTCTCCGGAATATCATAGATAGGCAACTTGTCATCATCTCCCTTGAGCCAACATTTAGGCATGAGATGCCCAATCCTACCATAAAACCAGCATAAATCTGGGAGATTCTCATATTTGAAAGGCACCCAAGGTTGCCACTCCTCGGTGAACACATTGGTGAAGCCCGTTAACAGAGGTTTGTCAACCCACAATTCAGTCTTTATCATCAGAATACCACTAGCCTGTACAATATTGTCCACCTCCACCTCATACTCTAGTAGCCCTTCAAACAAATTGCCAATTCGCTCAGCATTCCTCTCGTTGAGTTGCGGTAGAGGCAACCCATGCACATGAACCCATATACAGGACTTAGAAAAGTCCAGTTGTTCCCACGTGAGGTGAGGAAGCCACAGCTTGATAATAAGATGGAAGTTAGACGTGAACCAGGGCGTATTTTGAACCACATATTGTACATCAGTCTCATCTCCAAATATGAATAAGAACAGATTAAAGCCTTTCTGAACCACCTCCACCTCACCAGCACAGCCCCACAATTTTTTGACAATGGGTTTCAAGAAATTAACACCAAAACTGCGGATGGAAGCGATCTTCCCAACAAGTACAGTCTTAGATCGGCGAAGTGCCATAGCAGCAAAAGTTTCATAGCCATCCAGGTTAGGGTTTTCATCAGCACTTTCAGAATATAATGTAAGTTTGAGACTGTCAGACATGATGATAAAAAGGAAAGAAATCACCTAAGAAAGATACAGCACGTAGAGAAGTAGAGTAGACCAGACCAAGAGTAGAGAAAGAACCAGCCACCGACCAATCCAACTCCGAATCCGTTTCCCCAAAAGGAACTGTGAGAGAAACAAAGGCCCCTTAGGGATCAGGTTCAAATTATGAACTGTCAATGGTCAGATCCATAGACACCAAACGCAGGAACGTGCTACATCAATGAGCTCGCGGCAGATGCTGTATACAACACCCCCCACGAGTCACAATCCCGAGCAGTTTCGACAGCACCATTCTCTAGCTAGTCCTTCGGGTACTTTCAATCGTCCTGTCAATCTCAAATCCATTCCTACCAATATTTGCCAGCTAGCCTTCATTATCAAAGATTCAAGACACTGCCTTGCTTAGAGTTACTAAGACAGTAGTTTGCTGTTTTATCAAAAGACAGTAGTTTGCTGATGCGGCCTTATACTAGAGGGTAGAGAGGTTCCTGGTCGGGATGACGTGAGTCATATGGTTTTGGATGTTTTTAACAATGGGACGGATCCATCCATCGCCATCTCAATCGCATATTTGTGACTTTGATTTATAAGCTCAAGCAAAGCTGAGTTGTGCTGTCAATCTCGCCAAATCTGTTTTAAGTCATGTAGTGTTTTAGTAAATCATTATTACTAAGACAATAACTAACTAACCGTTGGCGTGTAGCATCATTTCTGATCTTATTAGCCTCCCAGACTGCTTTTTATTTCTGGAAGGTTGATTACCGACGGAACTTTACTGGTAACTGAAGATGTTCATTCAATTCCATGATCTTAATTAATGCCATGAACTCTCTCATTCTTAAAAAAAATATAACAATTCAGGAAAAATATGATCTTGCTTTATAAGAAGGAAAAACATGATTTGTAAATTGTTAGCTAGATTAGCATTCTTCCAACTCACCTTCTCCAAGAATTCAATTGTCTCGTCCATATCCGAGATTGAGAAATGTTAGTGTTCGATTTAATTTCATCATTCTAACCATTGTTTGTATGAATTGTGCCGAATTAAATAGGACTCACAGATAACATGTAAATAAGACCCACCAATGTAAACAAGATTAAGACCTACTAATAACATGTCTGTAATGGCAACACATCCTAGTTAGGAAACTAACCCATCATAACTAAGTGCACCAAACCTCTCAAATGGACAACAGAAAAACCATGTGAGTAGCGAGGTTACAAGACCCACTGACGTCGTCTCTGTAGAGTAGATAAATAGAAATGACACGGCACCATACCTTTATCCATATTTAACGGCCAAGGATGATGTTCTAATCTAACTTACGCAAGGATAATTTAACTCCAACATCGCAAGAAGCGGTACAAAACACAATTGATGAGGGATGGAACCAGCACCAAAAAGAAATACAGGGATGAAATTAAACAAAACGTAATAATAGAGGGACAAATGCAATTCAAACCCCTAAATCGAACCACAACAGAATATCAACTTTTACAGATTATCTTCTTTCTTCCATCATCATCGGATGTTAAAAGGTATCCAGGTTATGACTAAAAAGGATTGGTCTAAGGATCTCCGTTAAGACAGGAATGAGCTGATGGGTGCAATATGCAGTTAACAAGCATTTCCCAGTTTCAGACATGAACAAGATAGAAATGAGTTTAAGAAACACTTATCATTAAACACAGCTAGTCATGACTAGCTCCTAAGAAATAAAAGAATTTGATAGAGAGGAAATCAAGGTTATAGCATTGGTAGCGTGACTTAAGAAATGGTGCTTTTTGGGAAGCTACCCATCAATCTGAATCCCTACGAAACCAGTACCTATACAAATTTGTTTAAAGTTCCACAGACAGCTATACCGAGACCCAAGTTTCAATTACAATTGTGGATAAGGAGCACATGATGCAAAGAATGAGGCCTGTTTTTTCTTCATTGCAGAGGGAGTAGATAGCAACAGGCAAACTTCAAATTGAATTGAGTTTCACCAACGTGATGGAGAACAAATGAATTGAGTCTCACCTACACGAGGGAAAACAAATGAGTTTTGCAGTGATTCAAAATGCGGCCTTCTTCTGCTCATATGTACTGCTCATTAGATGAAAGGTGAATCCCTAACTGAGAGAGATCTGCACGCAGCAAATCAGCATTTTTGAACTGCAGACCTTTCATTCCAACTTGAATGGCAGCCTCTACATTTCCCAACCTAAACAATCGCTTACAAGATGTTAGTTATTGAATTTGAACATCATGACTAACATGCATGATGCATCACAACAGTTATGAGTGCAAACTTGCGTCAAAGAACATGCCCATTCAAAAGTTCCTCGAGTGATGATTAGGAGAATCAACTTGCACCATCTGATATCGAGAGATTATGATGAAATCAATAAGTTTATGCTATGATATGGAGCGTAGCAGATTTCAGAAAACACATTTCCACAAGGAAGGCTATAAAAGATATGAATACGGGGTTTGAAGAATAACAATCCTCTGATGAGAAGCTAAAAGATAAGAAGCTTTTGTCAAAGAGAATTCTCAGTATGCTGAACTAAGAAATAAACAGAACTAATATCCTTATCTCAGCGACATGCATGTTGCCATGTTGTCAATCCCTTTTCATCTTGCAATACCATGTTATATATATATAAAGTCAGAATATATGTAAAAAACCGTATCTGCATGAAATTTACAGCCAACACATAAAGATTGTACTGACCATACTAAATCCTTACTTCTCATAAGAAAAATTGCTTGTGGAGGTGGATCACAGAATCTTGGGATCAATAATCAAAATTGATGACCTTTTATTTCTCCCCGTTTAACCACGGTTGACATGCAAATGCTTATGGAAACAATCTGGAGGTGTTTGAAGCTCATTCAAGACTGATTATGGGTATGAACACAGACGTATATATTAACTAAACTAGCAATACTATAGAATATTTTAAGTTTTCTGGCGAAAGATACAAAGATGCGACATTTGAAAAATACCAGGTCGGCAAGGGATTTTTAGCACATACGTATATATTAAATAAACTAGAAATGCTATAGCAAATTTTAAGTTTTCTAGGGGAAGATACAAAGATATGACGTTTGAAAAATACCAGGGCGGAAGGGATTTTTCTTTTTTCTTACCAAATAGACCTCTCCAACTTGCTTAACTCGAACCATTTGAGTGGTTCAGAGCTAAAGCATCCATGCAGACAAGCCCTGGATGAGTTTAGGTTCATTGAGATTTTTGCATCAATGGCTGCCAACCATGCCATTTCCTGATTATTCTAATTGAAATTATTAATATAATCTCCAGCTTATATTTATGATTTTCCACAACATGAGTTTACAACTTGTCAGGACTTTTGGTTGCAAGAATAAAGTGAGCAGCTGATTATTTGCGGGACAAATTGATTTTCATTTTTCCGCTTTTCCATGTCTCCAATGGCTACCCAACCCAAAGGAAAGGGATAGCCCTTCAACTATAGGTCCTTCCCATTCACCAGGCCAAATCATCCAGTGAGACCTAAGGACTATTTGCCAACCACAATTCAAGCACATTTAGTACTGATCTACTCTCTCTTTAGCAGCAAAAGTAGAGAAAACATCAAAAGTCTGTCCAAGTCATAAAGAGCACATCTATAGTAATTACCAAATTCCAATTGAAACCAAATCATTTTCAACCTAGGTATTCAGCTTCAACATATTGCTACTAGTTCTCTTAGTTGTAGACCATCCAGATTTCACATAAATCCAATTCTTTACCTCAAATTTAATAAAAGAAACAAACAATTAAATGACTACACCTATTCAAGCAATTCGCCATCTCCTTTTCATCTTCTTGGTGAAAAAACAACCACTGTACTTCCAGATTCATAGACTTCCAAAAGAATGCTATTGAATATATCAATCGACTGTACAATTCTAACATCCAGTTTATTATCTACTATACATTTCTAATATATGGGTTATCATCAGCAAGACCCAGCAAAAAAATGGAAACACATGAATTTGCAATTTAGATGTAAGCAAGAAATAAAGGTAGGACCTGTCATCAATAAAAATACAGTTTTCTGGATCAACTTCAAGCAGTCTCAGAGCGTCCAAATAGAAATCAGGATCAGGTTTCCTCTTTCCTGTGCATGCAGATAAGAAATGTAAATTAGTTTACACCAAAAAGTGTCAGAAAAAGGAAACAAGAACACCACTACTACATATCCGATTCAATGTGCAACACCTACATGAAATTCGATTCAAATGAACGAAAAACATAGCAGAAGGACATTGAACATGGTAACATATATATATGACAGAAAGGAAATAAAGATCATCAATCTTCTATGTGACCATATTCGTATGCTACACATAGTTTTAAAAAGAGAAAAGCCTTCAAGCACCCACACAGTTGGTAGGAAGAAAGGCAGTATAGCAAATGCTATCAATGTTAAGAAATTTTCACTTCAATATCGCAAAAGAACGTCTATCCATGAACTTACCTCCAGTTCACATTTGGTAAAACCTGTGCTATGTTTGCATAATTCTGACCTTAAGGAGACATATTTAATGTCACTCGCATAAAATAATATTTTGTATTGGTAAAGTCAGAAATTGTAGTGCACTCAACCAGACAGGAAAATAGAAAGCGGACATCTTCCTTATATATGCTAACTATCCGTTCAGCGACCACCTCTTTCTCAGGTGAATACACTTAATTCTGATGGGGCAAGTCAAGGGAATCTAGGTCCAGCAGAGTCTGGTCTACTCAGGGACAAACTGTGTGTTGCTAAGGTAGCTCTTTTAAGTTCATTTGCACAGCAGCTCTTTGTTGCATGCATACCTTTGGCAATTAAAGTGCAGGTAGAACTTCACTGGAATGTTGGGGTTTTATAAAGTATATTTAGATGGACTGTTCGGTGGGGATGAAGTTGATTTCGATCACAGCGAACTTTTCAGCAGATATGGCATGCTTATACATCATAAGCAGGACCTTTGAATGTATATTGGGATCTCAAATTCCATATGCTTATTGCAAGCCAATAAATCGTACAGATCGAGTCGTGAATTGGATTACAAGTCACAACGTTTTTCTATCATTAGCATGGATCATCCTTTTTTGACCAGCAGTTCTCTGATGCTCTGCCTAAGGGATTGGAAGTTCTTAAGAAGGAAGATATCTACCCCTACATTGTCTAAAAGAGTGTTTGCTAAAATTGATAAAAAGAAAGAAGAAAAACCATCCTAAATTAAAAAAACTTTTTCTACAGTGACAAAGTCTTTTGTAACTATTCTTAGACAATAATTCAATCACAACTTCAAACTTTACACTGCCAGAATTCTTTCAACAGTTATAACAGAAAATATATTTTAGAATGTTAGTGCTGTTTCATTTTCTTCCCCCGTATCAGCTAAAAGAAAACATTTAATTCTTTTCACAGATAAAAGTAAGATGCAAATGCTACAAGAAAATATTTTCCATTAATTAACAGTTCCAAAATGTGTAAAAGAAACCAAATTATAAATGAAGTTAAAAAGTGTCAAGGAAATAAACCTTAACAGCAATTGTTTGAGATAATTATAAATCTTCTATTCTTGCCACATATCTGTAGAATTGCTACTCACTCATGGGACTATACACACCGGCTTCAAACAAGAATACATGCAAAAGCAGAGAGAGAAGGAAAGAGAAAATATCAATCAGTGATCATACCAGTTACACACGAACAAAATGTCCAAGATAAGTATCTTGAAACACTTAACTTCTCCTCAATCAAGTTGTACCTATGAATTATGAAACAAAAATTTCAGCAAAAATGCCAGGGCATTTCACAAGAGAAAGCAAAGAAGGAGAAAGCATTTTGGCTTACCAGATAGGATAATTTGTAAATGCATGCATGTCATAATTATTTCGTTTCAGGGCACAAAGTAACTCTTGAACACCATCTATGTAAGAGTATCCGTTCATCATACACTTTTTGAGGCCTGCGCAGGAAAAATGTAATTAGAGCCTACGCACTGGAAAGGAAAACAAACACTCTACACGAACAATTATTGCGAATGAAAACATCATAATCTGCCCGTTTATTCGTTAGCCAACAAGAGAAGTAGTACAGTAGAGAGAATGAAACATGTTCCCACAGAAAAGTTTAAGATGAGTACACTTTCTAATCCCATTTCAAAGTCCGAAAAAGAGGCATGTCTTAAGGTTGACCTGCAATAAATCATAAGGAATCCCACAGTAGAAATCGATAATTATGTATTCGATATGAAGCGTCAGGAATCGAAGCAACTGTGATCTTTTTTCCATATTTCCTCAATCAAATGCTCTAAACAATAAAATCAATAAGTGCTGCCTTTCACCAAATTTTGCAACATCTCTATCTATCTACAGGACGGGCAAGCAGAAAGTCTCAGGAGCAGCAGCTCTCTGGCGGCTGGAACCCACGAAGAAAACAGCAGATGTGGCAAAATAACTTATTCCTGACAATTGGCCATTGGCTTGCACTCAATACACAGAAGACACTAGTTTATGACATAAAACACTGAGGCCTCTCATAATTCGGGTCAAAGTTTGATATATAAATTGTATAATAATGATGCCCACTAAATCAGTTGTAAGAAAATAAGCGAAAATACAGACTAACAAGAATGAAAGGAAAGGAGATGCCCAGTAAATCAAGTACTTAGAAACCTTCCAAGTCAAAAGATCTTCCATCTTTGAAGAAATTGCGTGCAAGCTCCATCTGAGGGAGAGTAAAGAACAATAACAAATGAATTATTCATATGTATGTGTGTGTGTGTGAGAAAATAAAAAATCCATCAATTACCCTTTTGTGTTTGTTTGCTTGTCTGTCAATTGAGATATCAAAGTCATAAACTTGAACAGAATTGAAAAGAGAAAAAAAATTGTGTGTGTGGAGAAAGAGAGAAAGAAAGAGAGGACCACATACCTCATCAATGATCCCTTTTTCGAAGTCAACCCAGGAAGAGGGGTGCTTGGAATCGATTAGCTCCTTGAAAGACATCCCAAAGAAGCGAGGGACGTCCTCGTAGAAAGGGTCTCGAACTATGGTGTCCATTATGTCAAACAGAAGGACAGGGAGCTTTTCTTGTTTTCGCCGCGGCATCTTGCACCTCTCTACTACAACTGCTTTGCTTCTTGTTCTGGTTTTAAAAGATGATGATGATGATTCTCTGGTTGTTACTAGTTGTTGTCCTCCAGGAGGGAACAATCCAAACGCTCCTATTCCTCCTCTCACCCTCATCATCATCATCATCGTCATCTCTGCCATTTAATTTTTGACCATGGACTTCACTGGGTGTTTTTCTATTTTCTCCGAAAACTTTAGTACTCCATTTTTCATCAGGAATTTTTTAAAAAAAATTAATACTCCAACATGATTCATATCTTGTCTTTCCTTATATACTTTGATTTTCATGCGTTGGTCGTCTTTAATTCATAGCATAACATACCTGCATTTTATAAAAAGAGATTTTTTATCAATCAATCAACTTCCTTCCATTTCTGGTAAATCCATGCCAAGACGATGTTGTATAAGCATTTTGAATCCGTAATTTGACCCATGGTGGTGCTGGTAAAGCCTTTAACGTGTCATTTCTAGCATTCGGATTTGAGTCTCGGCGCTTCTAGTCAAGCCCCACAGTGTGATGCTTTCCACACAGTGGGCCGGTGACCGTTGAGCTTGGTGATTCCCGACACTATGACACGTAGCTGGTAAAGGTGTCCGCTGGTGTCCCGGTGGATAGTCTCTCTTATGAGGAGAGTCTAATGCTAGGATGTAACCGGTACTGATCGGAGCCTAGACCGACGGGGTGATGATGACACCACTAGTGCCTTTTTTTTTCTGACAAAAAAAAAAGCATCATAATTTGGGCGTAGCCCTAGGTTACTACCGAAAAAAACATATGTTTTTATCCAAAATCTATATTTTTTTTATAAAATCCAAAATCTATATTAATCCTCCATTCTTTCTTTTTATCTCTATCTATAAATATTTTTATAATCTTATTTTGTTTGCTTATTCGCCTGTATTAGGCTATTAGCCCTTAAATTTCATAAGCTTAATTTTTTTATAAAATATTATATTATTCAATATTTTTATTTTTATGATAAATATATTTTCCTAAATTTATATTAATTTTTTTATCTCTTCTCTTTCTTTTATTTCTTAGTTGAAGATCTTATTATTTTAATACTTAAAATAATGCTATATTTTTTTTCTAATTATAAAGATCATTGCGTTGGGAAAATATTCGCATTTCCTATGAATTTTAGATTTCTTTGTAATTATTTTCTATAACCAATTTTTTTCAATGGATTTTAAATTTATCTAAAATTGTGTTATGTAACAAATTCGTTTTATTCACTGTAACAACCAAAACAGAGCTCACACACAAAAGATGTAAATATAATTTAATCAACTTATTAATCATGATTAAAGAGTAATTAAGAGCAATCGGATATAATGACAAATACATAAGGATTTGTAATGATTTCTCTTAATGGGTATATTCACTACCCAAAATTTCTTCAAAGTGAAAACTCAATCTATTAAATGTTTCTTTTTCAAGGTTCTAAGTTACAGCCTTCACAAGAGATTTTTATTCCAACATTCAACTCCAACCTAAACTTTTACAAAAGTCCACACCAAATTTATACCCAAAACATTTTCCAAAAGCTCAAGTTTTGATTCACAATATCCAAGTAAGATTAAACCAATCTCATTCCAAGAAAGAATTTTTTTCAAGATGACTCACCCTTGCTCAATGATCTCTCAAATGCACTAAGCAATCTCAATAGAATTCTATTGTTTATCGGTCAAAGACAAATCACAAAAGTTTGCCTTCCTGAAGTTTATGTGTGAAGCCCATGTACAAAATCTGATTCTGGATGGTGAGGTGTTTGGCAAAATTACTCCTTCGAAAGGCTAGAGGCAGGGTGACCCCCTGTCTTTATACCTCTAACTATTTTGTACTCGAGGTTTTTTTCTTTTCTTATCAACTCTATTCTTGGATCAAGCTATTTGAAGGATGTTCCCGTTTGTAGAGGAGGTCCTATTGTTTCACATTTGTTCTTTGCATATGACAGTCTCCTCTTCTTTGAGGTTTCTATTAAAGGGGCAAGTGTGCTAAAGAGTGTTCTAGAAATTCTAGCTGGCCTCCGGATAGTGTGTTAATAGGAACAAATCATACATTATGTTCAGTCCTAATTGTAATGGGTCTCAACGAAGGTATTAAATGGGGTATCCACCAAGAGGCAAGGTCTGAAAGATGTCTTGGATTGTTGATACACATTGTGCATAAACAAAAGAGTTGCATTTCAGCAAGTCAAATAAAAGGGTTTTGTCCTGTCTTCAAGGATGGAAAGGTAAGCTACTATAGCCGAGAAAGAAGTGTTGATTAAAACCGTGGCTTGTTGTAAATAAATTATGTGAATGTCATTGTTACTATCCAGTAAAATTCATTTTTATCATATCCGAATTTACCTTCGGTAAATAACCGATTTAGCATTCACTTTAGATACTCTCTCCCAACCTTACTCAACCCTAGCCGCCGCCGCTGGTGCTCCATGGGGGGCTGCCTTCGGGCAGCCTCTCCATCTTCTCCCCCTTTGTTTACTTTTCTTGCTTTTTTTCTTAGTTCTATCCGGATTAATAAAACCACCAATTCAGATCTTGGTCTGAATTTGGTTTTCCACCTCCTTGTGGGGTTTTCCACTCCTGTGAGGGAGTCGTTCCTTTGTTGGGTAATGTCTTTGTGGTCTTTCTTTGTGTTCATGGGGTTAGTGAATGCCATGCTCCTATTCTTCGATTTGGAAAGGATTTTTTCTTTCTGCTGCAATGGTTCTGGGATAACCAAACGCTGGTGGCCTTGTGTTTTGAAGCCATCCATTGGAAAGAGCTTCGGGCTTGTGGAGCTATACCGATTTTATCTCCTCTGGAATGTATCACAAGTCTTTATCATCCTTCTTTGTAGGATTACTAGCCGTCTGTATGTTATGGTTTCTCCTATCATTGTATTAGATCTAGATTTTCCTATCCTAATCTACTGGATGTGGATTTGGGATTTATCTGTACTTGTTATCACTTAATGGAAAGCCTTTTAGGCCGTTTATCAAAAAAAAAAATATATATATTTTACCCCTACACCAAATTTCTACTTAGAATCTTCTCTTTGGCTAATTACCCTCCATAATTCCATTTATCCTAATCCTACTATCATCTTCCTTTACCTAACATACCTTTGATTTTATCTTATTAGATTAATCATTCTTATTTGTTTTTATCCTCCCATTTTTTCCTATAAATACCCCTTCATTCCTTCACATTCATATACTTACAACCCACTATAAACTTCACTATTTTCTCATTCCATACACCTCTCTTCCAATCTCTCTCCATCTAAGTTTATTATTCTCATTTTTCATATTATTATCAAAAGTGTATTATTACTACTAAAGTTGTATTACTACCATCAAGGTTGTATTATCACCTTGACCAAGCTTGTATCATTCCATCAAGAAGTGAATTCCATCCCCCATTTTATAACACGTTATCAGCACGAGTCTCTACCCTATTAAGGTATTTATTTCTAAAAATTTTTGTAACAACCCGGGTAATTTTTACGTTTTTACCGGTACCGTAAAAATTTATTTTACCGTTATTTACCATTAAAATTAATCTTGGGTAATTAATTTATGGTAATTCGAGCCTTGGATTCCAAAACCGAGCCCTGTCCCACGTTCGGGATTTTTCTGCGGATTTTACGGACCAAAATTAGAAATTTTCGGGTCCAGGAATCTTCAGAAAAGTCAGGTTTATCCTCGAGTTATCAGACCAAAAATTAAACTAAGGGGGTATTATAGTTATTTTCTGGTCCGGACAGGACACGCTTCACATGCTGCACAGTAATGAGGCAGCCGACGCCTTCAACTGTGAGGCATGTGAACTGCTTGTCTAACCCATAAAATGCCAGTACCATGCCCGTGCTATACCAGTGTTCTGCATGTTTTCTTTTTGCCGTGTTTCTTATTTTTCCCAGTGCATCATCACCACCATTTTCTTCTTGCTCAGTATCACCTTCTTCATCTTCTGCAACAAAAAAACTTCACCTGCAAAATCATCTTCTGCAAATCATCTACTACAAACCTATACCAGAGGAAAAAAAAAAGGAAAAAAAAAAAGAAAAGAAACAACAAACACACCACCCCCGGCTGCCATGTCATTACCCACACCCCATCCTCTTCTTCCTTCTCCCCGTGAAGCACCACCAGCCGAGACCACCACCTCCTCCACCTGCAACCATCGCCGCCACTACCATCTTCTCCTTCCTCGCTCGCCTTCACCGTCACCTCGCCCTCGCTCGTCGCCACCACGAGCCGCCGTCCTCCCTCTCTTTTCCTCTTCACTGCAACTGTCGCCGACGAGCCTCGCCCCTGCCGACACCGACGCCGCCTTCCCTCGTTTCGACTGTCCTCACGTCGCCGCCTGCATCCACGTTCTGTGCCGCCGTCGCCTTCCCTCGACGCTCGCCTTTCCCCTCCTCCTGTGTCGCGCCGCCTGCCACAAACCCGGAAGCATTCAGGTCCTGAGGTGAGCCAACCCGCCAGCATTCAGGTCAGGTCGCGGGTCATTGCGGCGCTGGGCTGAGTTGAGTTGGGTTTTTGGCTGGGCTGTTGGGTCTGGTTCCAGGCCTGCGCGTGGGCCTATGCTTGAGCTCTTGGTTGGGGCCTGGGCTTGGCACTGTGCATGGTCTGGGCTGGTACTATTTGTCCCAGTCCGAAAAAAAAAGAAAAAGAAATAATATTCTGGAAAAGAGAATAAAATCTGAAAAATAATATATAACTCCGGAAATAATTTTGGGACATAAGTATAACACTGGAATAACTTGGAAAAATAAAAATAGTTGGTAGAAATTATATTTTTTTGGGAAAAGTATTTTATATATAGTATAATAATTATTTTGTAGAAATAATTTAGAAAGGGTATTATCAAAGTATTATACCAGAATAATATCCGGGTATAAGTATAGTATGGTATTTTGACACTTGAACATAAATGGTGAATATATGATGATAATGGAAATAACCTGAGGCAGTAATCGAGCATGACATTTGCATATCACTTATGTGTGCATATTATTTGATTGATATAGGAGTTGATAACGAGCAGATACCTGAGGAACCGAACTTGGAGTCTGTGGGGCATTTCCAAAATTGATAATTAGCTAAGGTGAGGATGGATAACCTTGGATATGTGCCCGTAATACTGTGTGTGTACTTTTGTTGTTTGATTGAACTGCTGAGATGTTTATTGGTTGTTATTTGTTTGCTATGGATATTGTTGTTGATGTTGCTGGATTGTGTTGTTGGTCTGTAGATGTTGTGAGTAATCGTTGAACTGCTAATTGTGAATAATTGGTAATAGGTGATTATTGATTGGATGAGTCTGTGGAATAACTTGAAATAATAGGAAGTTGGATAAATAAGGATAGAATATTGGAATTGGGATTGAATTTGAAATGATGATATAATTGTCACGTGGAAAGTAGTGGTACGACTAGATGGTTAGAGGCTAGTTCTGTGGTGTCATGGCCGGTTTGGTTTGGATATTGGGGATGTTGATCCCGGATGATTTGGATATTGGGATGTTGATCCCGGATTGATTGTTGTTGGGATGTTGATCCCGGATTATGTTTTGGCCTGGCATCCGGAATTAGTTAATAACCAAGTACGACCCTAGCTTGTCAAGTGACGGAGCCCGAAAGATAAAATTGGTAATAATAATAAATAATCTTTTGGTCTTGGCTCAGTTGTGTTTTGGTAGAATCTTTGTGTTGTGTTTGTCAGTGTTTACTTCGAAAGTGTTATGGTTGACTACATATCTCTGTTTATCCTTCGTCGGTGAGCACTTCGGACACACCCCTCGCCTGCGGGGTTTCATCCCGTAGGTTAAGTTGTTTCGTAGTTCAGGTACGACGTTCGATGGCTGCTGCTTTCTTCTCCACCTGACTCCGGATCTATACCTCCGCTGCATATGCACTTAAGACTTCCGCTGTTGTGTAATATATGTTGCTGTGTTGCTGCTTTCCTATATTGTTTGAGATGTTGTTTAAACTGGATTATGCTGTTGCTGCTGAGTAATGTGTGTGGATTGTGATGTGTATGAATTATACACATATTTTGGGCCTTTAGTTTATAGATTTGGGCTTTGTTTTATTAAATTGTTATTTATTTAGTTAGCTTTTCATTTAGTTTTGATTTAATAAACTCTTCCTTTAGCTTTTGATTATTACAGGTGATATTTGAAAGGATTTGGAAGATTTGGATAGATTCTGGAAGATAGAGATAAGATGGTTATTATCTTGGAAAGACTTGAAGATAATGTGGAGCAATATCCTCCAGTGCACGACCTGCCTGTGCGGAGCATTTTCACATGTGCAGAAGTTCAAATTTCCATTATCCAACATTATCTTCCAAGGATATTTTGAAGAATCTTGTTTGAATTTAGATTAGGATTATTTATTTGTTATTTATCCATGTAAATTAAATTCAAAAGGTTTGTTTTTTAATTTAATTAGATTAGATCCTAGTTTTGAATTCAAATGAGAGATTTCCTACCATCCTTTCCTGGAGCCTATAAATAGCAAGGCATTCTAGGAGGAAAGGACACACTTCACACTTCACACTCTCTCATTCTCTCATTCTTCTATTATCTCTCAAATTCAAGAGTAGTGCTTCATTAGTTCTTCAGAGGAAGAGGAGGATTGCAGCTTAGAGCTTTGTTCAAATTCTTATTCTTGTAATTCCTTGATCATTGCCTGGAATGAAATTCATAAGTATTTTCTTCTCTCTTCTTATGTTGAGCTAAATCTTTAAGGTCTAGGAATTAGGAGAGGTAGCTTGTCTATTCAATGATGCTATTTGTTTTATGAATTACTTTTGATTCCTGAATGATCTATTGTTCATTGATTCAATCCTAGGGCACTTAACTATGTTGTTTAACTGGCCATTAGATAGTATAAATTCTAGATAGAGAGTTGTTTAGTGACAGCGTCAATAATCTACTGGAATCGCATAGGTTGAACACTAGAAACTTACCTTGAGGAAGGAAGACCTTCTAGTGAGGAATATAATTTGCTTAAGTTGACTGTGCATGAAAGCCTTAGTTGTTTCTTCGCTAGTGAACACGAAGTTGAAATAGCTAAGTAGGGTTTAAGTCTCGCCACGAGAGTGGGTTATTTATTCTGTTTAATCAACTTTCTTTCAACGAACGTAGTAAATTCAAGAGTTAGGACAATTTGTGGTTGCATAGTCTGCTTATGCATACATGCTGCATGATCAACCTGTGCATGGTTTTAAAGTAAAGCATCTGAGAATAGGCAAGTGAGCCCCCGAAGTCCTAGACATCTTTTTGAATATTGAGAATCCATCTTTTATTATTTCAGTTATTTTCTTTCTTACTCAAAATCCAATCTTTATTTGCTTAGACGATCATTAGTTATTAAGCGATTAGTAATTAACCTGTTCCCAGAGGACGACCTTGATTGCTACAATTATCTGTGCACTTGCAGAATAGCGTTCAAGTTTTTGGCACCGTTGCCGGGGATCGGCGTTAATATTAATTGTCTTGGTAATTAGGTCGATCTAGGCCTGTTACTACTTACGTTTTCCTTCTGTTTCTTTTCCACAGGGCTCTAGCAGGTGTATGATCAGGACATGAAGTAAGGGACCACCTTTACCACTTGATCCTGAAATTGAGAAGAAGTACAAGCTTCTCCGAAAACTACACCTGGAGAAGAGAGCTGAAGAAGAAGAAACAGACTCATCAGAAGAAGATATGGGAGACAACACTGTGAGGGGCAACAATATACCTCGCCGTGTTGAGGGCGATGAAATTCTACCTGGAGGAAGGGTAGATGGGCAAGTTGATCCTCCTGTCAATGCAGCAAATCAGAGGCCGCAACTGCGAGACTTTATCATCCCAAGGCCTGAGATCTTGCAACCAAGTATTGTTCGCCCAGCTATTCAAGCGAACAACTTTGAACTCAAGCCTGCTCTGATCAGTATGGTACAAGGATCACAGTTTAGCGGATCATCCTTGGATGACCCTAATACGCATCTTCAAAGTTTCCTAGAAATATGTGATTCTTTGAAGATGAATGGAGTGACCACTGATGCCATCCGCCTTCGCCTATTTCCATTCTCTCTTCGGGATAAAGCAAAGGCGTGGCTAAATTCTTTTCCAGCTGGAACCTTCCAGACATTGGAAGCCTTGTCACAAGCCTTTCTATCAAAATTCTTCCCACCGAGCAAGGCAATCAAACTCAGAAACGAGATTTTAACCTTTGCTCAGAAGGATGGTGAATCTCTTTATGATGGATGGGAACGGTACAAGGATCTACTCCGAAGATGCCCACATCATGGGCTGCCAGACTGGATGGTGCTAGAGACATTCTATGCCAACATAAGTGAGTCAATCAGGGGAACTATAGATGCTGCAGCAGGAGGAGCAATAATGACAATGCCAATCGAAGAAGCCTTTGAGCTTCTAGACCAGATGTCGGCTAAAACTTTCCAATGGCCAGTTGAGAGACTGCCCATGAAGAAGGCTGCTGGAGTTTTTGAGCTAGAGGCTGTGAATATGTTAAGCTCAAAGATGGATTATATTATGCAAAACATGGGAGGGAACTCTGCTAGCCCTAATTCTGAAGGAGATACAGAGGAAGTTAATTACGTTGCTCAGAAGGCTAAGAACGACCCATACTCCAATACTTACAATGAAGGTTGGAAGAACCATCCAAATTTCTCTTGGGGTGGTCAGCAAGGCAGTAGTAAAGGGCCTCCAGGTTTTCCTCAAAGAAGACCTAATCCTCAGCCTCAACATTCAGCTCCACAGCCACAAAGAAATGACATGCAATCATTTATGTATGCATTCATAGAAAGTCAGCGCCAACAGATGGAAAATCAGCGCCGACAGATGGAAAATCAAAGCCAACAGATGGAGGCTCAGCGCCTACAATTGGAGTTCCAGCAAAAGCAAACAGACTTAATAACTAATCTAACCTCAGAGATTAGCCAATCAAAAACGCAACTTGCTGGAAGTAAGAACAGGCTGCCTGGGCATACTGAAGTAAACCCAAAGGAACAATGCAATGCGATTACTCTGAGAAGTGGTAATCAGTATGAGATACCTGCGCCAACCAGGCGAGAGAAGCAGCCCCAAGAAGAAACAGAACAGCGCAACCAGGCTGAGCACGAGGAAGCCCCAAAAGAAGCACAGCCAAAGAAAGAAGAAGAGGTGAAGCCATATGTTCCCCCTGTCCCTTTTCCTGGAAGGTTGAAAAAGGCCAAACTTGATAAACAATTTGGTAAGTTCTTGGAAGTACTTAAGAAGCTTTATGTGAATATCCCATTCACAGAGGCTCTTTCTCAAATGCCAGCCTACGCAAAATTTTTGAAAGAGATCTTGTCCAAGAAGAGGAATTTGGAGGAAATTGGAATAGTAGCTCTAACGGCAGAATGTAGTGCTGTTATTCAGAACAACCTCGTTCCGAAGTTAGGAGATCCCGGAAGCTTCTCCATCCCATGCAAGATTGGCGAAGTCAGCGTCAAGAGAGCATTATGTGACCTGGGAGCAAGCGTGAGCGTCATCCCACTTTGCATAAGTAAGAAGTTGAACATGGGAGACTTGAAGTCAACCTCAATTTCTCTCCAACTGGCAGATCGATCAATCAAGCATCCAGTTGGAATACTAGAAGATGTCCCGGTTAAGATTGGGTCATTCTTCATTCCAGTAGACTTCGTGGTATTGGATATGAAAGCTGATAGTAATATACCAATCATCTTGGGACGACCTTTCTTGGCAACAGCTGGAGCAGTGATTGATGTCCAAAATGGGAAGCTTACTCTCTGGGTTGGATCAGAAGAAATTAGCTTCGATATGATGCAGGTCATCAAGACAGAGATCCCGAAAAATTCTTGTTATCGGATTGATGTTATTGACGAGGCTGTCCGAGAGGTCTCTGCACAAGAGACTCATGCAGATCCACTACTCACCTGTATTGCTGATGCAAGTTCTTCGGATGATGTAGATGAAGTAGTAGCGGCAGCTGCTCAAGACATGGACAGGCTACCAGTTACCAGTTGTGAAGAGGCTAATAACTATGAAGTTCTGGAGAGAGAAGCTATGCAGTCTGAAGTTCAGAAGTTGGAGCTCAAACCGTTGCCTCCTAAGCTTCGCTATGCATTTCTGGGTCCTGAGTCTACATACCCAGTCATCATTAGCTCAGAGCTAACTGAGGAGGAAGAAGAGAAACTTCTTAAGGAGCTCCGGGTGCATAGGAAAGCAATTGGGTATGCAATTGATGATCTCACAAGGATCAATCCTTCTTTCTGTACACACAGGATCCTACTTGAGGATGGATATAAGCATGTCATTGAACACCAAAGACGCCTCAATGAAAACATGAAAGATGTTGTGAAGAAAGAGATCTTGAAACTCCTGAATGCAGGGATTATATATCCAATCCCAGACAGTGAGTGGGTATCACCTGTGCATGTGGTACCTAAGAAGGGAGGGATGACAGTTGTGCCCAATGAGAATAATGAGTTGATCCCGACAAGAACAGTGACCGGATGGCGTATGTGCATCGACTACTGAAAGCTAAATAAGGCAACAAGGAAGGATCACTTTCCCCTTCCTTTCATTGATCAAATGCTCGAACGTTTGGCTAAGCATTCGTATTTTTGCTATCTTGATGGGTACTCTGGATTTTTCCAGATCCCTATCCATCCTAGTGACCAGAAGAAGACTACCTTTACATGCCCGTATGGCACTTTCGCATATCGACGAATGCCGTTTGGACTATGTAACGCACCGGCAACCTTCCAGCGGTGCATGATGGCAATATTTTCCGATTTCATTAAAGATATCATGGAGGTCTTCATGGATGATTTCTCGGTCTATGGGAGATCATTTGATGAATGCCTAGCAAATCTAGCAAAAGTACTTCAAAGATGTGAAGAAGCTAACCTCGTGCTTAACTGGGAGAAGTGCCATTTCATGGTGGAGGAAGGGATACTGCTTGGCCACATGGTCTCTGAAAGAGGGATAGAAGTGGATCGTGCGAAGATTGAAGTTATTGAGAAGTTGCCACCACCCAGCTCAGTCCATGCAATCAGAAGTTTCTTAGGACACGCTGGATTCTATAGGAGATTTATTAAAAAATTTTCAAAGGTGGCAAAGCCTTTGACTAATCTTTTAAATAAAGATGTCCCATTTAATTTTGATCAGCAATGTCTCGAAGCTTTTGAGAAGTTGAAGAGAGCCCTGATTTCAGCATCGATTATGCAACCTCCCGACTGGAGTCTTCCGTTCGAAATCATGTGTGACGCAAGTGATTATGCAGTTGGAGCATTATTAGGGCAAAGGAAGGACAACAAGTTGCATGCAATTTACTACTCTAGTAAAACACTAGATGATGCACAAGTAAATTATGCAACCACTGAGAAGGAGCTCCTGGCAGTAGTCTATGCTATAACCAAGTTCAGATCTTACCTTCTCGGGTCGAAGGTGATCGTGCACACTGATCATGCTGCACTTAAATACCTTCTCCAGAAGAAAGAGGCAAAGCCAAGATTACTGCGATGGATCCTACAACTGCAAGAATTTGATCTTGAGATCAAGGATAAGAAGGGCACAGAGAACCTGGTGGCAGACCATTTATCAAGACTCACCCAAGAACAAGAACCTAAGGGTGATCTTGAATTGCCTATCAATGACTCCTTTCTTGATGAAAATATTGCAGCCATCTCAAGAGTGGAGCCTTGGTATGCAGACTTTGTCAACTTCCTAGTAAGTGGTGTTCTTCCCCCAGATTTGAGCTATTGCCAAAAGAAGAAGTTTTTCTTTGACATTAGGCAATATATCTGGGTGGAGCCACTGCTCTTCAAAAGATGCTCGGACGGGATCATACAAAGAAGCCTTCCAGAAGAGGAAGTAGATGATGTTCTTATGCATTGTCATGCCTCTGCATATGGAGGTCATGCAGGAGCTTGGAAGATCGCAGCGAAGGTCCTTCAGAGTGGCTTTTATTGGCCAAACCTCTTTAAGGATGCAAAACGCTTCGTTCAGACATGTGATCAATGTCAAAGAACGGGCAACATATCACAGCGCCAAGAAATGCCCCAGCAAGGCATTCAGGAAGTTGAGCTCTTTGACGTTTGGGGTATTGATTTTATGGGACCATTCCCTTCTTCATATTCAAATCAATACATCTTAGTGGCGGTAGACTACGTGTCAAAATGGGTCGAAGCTATTGCAACTCCGACGAACGATGCACGGGTTGTGGTCAAGTTCCTCAAGAAAATCTTTTCAAGATTTGGAACCCCCCGTGCACTCATCAGTGATGGGGGTTCTCATTTTTGTAATAAGAAGCTGGAGGAGCTACTTCGGAAATATGGAGTTACCCACTAGGTAGCCACGCCATACCATCCCCAAACGAGTGGACAAGTTGAAATTTCCAACAAGGAGTATCCTAGAAAAAACGGTGAATCAGAAGAGAAAGGATTGGTCATCCAAATTGGATGATACTCTTTGTGCTTATCGCACAGCGTATAAGACACCCATTGGCACAACCCCCTACCTACTTGTGTACGGGAAGTCGTGCCACTTGCCTGTTGAGTTGCAGCATAAAGCATACTGGGCAATCAAATTTTTGAATTTTGATTCCAAGGTATCAGGAAAGAAAAGGTTGTTGCAACTCAATGAGTTGGAAGAATTACGACTCGATGCCTATGAGAATGCCCGAATCTACAAGGAGCGTACAAAGAGATGGCACGACAAGCACATTCAGAAAAGGGAGTTAAAGGTTGGAGATCAAGTCCTGCTTTTTAACTCCAGGCTCAAGTTATTCCCAGGGAAACTTCGCTCAAGATGGACCGGCCCATACACAATCATAACGGCCCATCCATCCGGTGCATTCGAGATAATGAGCCAGGACAAGGGATGCTTTTCTGTGAACGGCCAACGACTCAAGCTTTACAACCTTGGAGATCCAATCGAGCCTGAGGCTGTGCAGTTTCTATTTGATCTGCACTAACGTCTAGGGCGTCGTGTCCAGCTACAAGACGTAAAAGAAGCGCTGTGTGGGAGGCAACCCATATTTCCTGTTTGTATGTTCTACATGCAAATTGAAGGCAATAACGATGGTATTTCTGTCGGAGTTTGCAGTACACATCCAGACTGTGTAGGCACAAACAGGTTCTTCGTATCTTATTTTTATGCTTTCATTTCGTAGATTCTTGGTCAGTGAGGACACTGTCCAAAATAAGTTTGGGGGTGCATGTTCAATTTTTCGTTTTTTTTCCTCATTTTAATTTTTCGTTTTACTTTTTCATTTTTTTTATTGCAAATAATTTAGGCCCTAACTTTAGTTTTTGGCTTTTACTTTCTCACTTCTTTAATTTTGCTGACAATTGGAATATTGATGTAGCAGGATATACCACTTTTACTTCAAAATTTAATTGTGCCAACTTGATATATTCCTCTTTCTTTGCCTTAAACATGTTGGAAACAATTTTAATAACGCGTAGCCATATGATTAGTTCTGCCTATTACACCTCTGCTTTTCTAACTCTTTTTGACGTTATCTTTAATCTTAGAACAGAATCACTGGACCAATCAAGGCGAAATTTGGCATAGGACATTTGATAAACGGATGTGATAAAGGCATTTCTTTCTTTCACCTACTTCACTTTTCTATAAACACTTACTAACCTTTATTTTTTTTTTCCATTGTCACAACTTTTGGGTCTTTTTACGATAGCCAATATTTCTTTCATACCCGCACAGCTACCTTACGCCCATTGAGCCCACCTTGGCTATCGCTTATTTTTCTTTTTAAACTAACCCTTTTTGTCACTTTGAGAAAATTCATTATTTGTTTAGTCAAATTTTTGAAGGAATTCTGGCGATCGGCTCACAAAGCACAACGCGCTTATATGATTTTCCGTCTATTGTGCTTTAGGATGGACATTTGAAGATGAAGGTAGTTTGGGAAGTTTAGCTAAAAATAAAAAGAAAAAAAATGCAACAAAATGAAAACCACTCCCCAAAAAAGGTTTTCACAAAAAAAGCAACTCAAAAAAAAAAACAAACAAAAAGAAGAAACCTCAGCATAACTTCCCTATGCATCCTATCGTAATAAACAGAGCACAACATCCTTATGCAGTTTGAGCCAATCCCTGAAGATGTTTACCAGCATATAGACTGATATGATGAATTTTTCTTGAGTGACATTTTTGTTTAGCCTTTTTCCTTTTTTTTTAGCCCTAACCTAGCCCCATTACAACCGGACGCGAAGTCCTTTTGATCCAATTTGAAAAGTGTCCTATTTATTAGTGGAGATTGGAAAAGTGATTCTGCTTATGAGATTTGTTTTTCTATTTAAAAATTCAAAATAATCTTTTCAGGTGTTAGTAGGCGGAATATGATCTATCTGGTTATGCATTGTTTAATTTGGGACTGACATATTTTTAGTATTTGTTTTGAGGAATAGGTTGGGTTGGCACCTCTTTTTACTACTTGCACGACTATCCTGTGCATTTCTATTTTCAGTTTCAGTTGACTTGAGAAGTGAGGCTTTTCACCTTTGTCCTTAATTTTCAATGATTTTTGCTTCGGGACAAGCAAAGATTCAAGTTTTGGGGTGTTGATGTGTATGAATTATACACATATTTTGGGCCTTTAGTTTATAGATTTGGGTTTTGTTTTATTAAATTGTTATTTATTTAGTTAGCTTTTCATTTAGTTTTGATTTAATAAACTCTTCCTTTAGCTTTTGATGATTACAGGTGATATTTGAAAAGATTTGGAAGATTTGGATAGATTCTGGAAGATAGAGATAAGATGGTTATTATCTTGGAAAGATTTGAAGATAATGTGGAGCAATATCCTCCAGTGCACGACCTGCCTGTGTGGAGCATTTTCACCTGTGCAGAAGTTCAAATTTCCATTATCCAACATTATCTTCCAAGGATATTTTGAAGAATCTTGTTTGAATTTAGATTAGGATTATTTATTTGTTATTTATCCATGTAAATTAAATTCAAAAGGTTTGTTTTTGAATTTAATTAGATTAGATCCTAGTTTTGAATTCAAATGAGAGATTTCCTACCATCTTTTCCTGGAGCCTATAAATAGCAAGGCATTCTAGGAGGAAAGGACACACTTCACACTTCACACCCTCTCATTCTCTCATTCTTCCATTATCTCTCAAATTCAAGAGTAGTGCTTCATTAGTTCTTCAGAGGAAGAGGAGGATTGCAGCTTAGAGCTTTGTTCAAATTCTTATTCTTGTAATTCCTTGATCATTGCCTGGAATGAAATTCATAAGTATTTTCTTCTCTCTTCTTATGTTGAGCTAAATCTTTAAGGTCTAGGAATTAGGGGAGGTAGCTTGTCTATTCAATGATGCTATTTGTTTTATGAATTGCTTTTGATTCCTGAATGATCTATTGTTCATTGATTCAATCCTAGGG
>JAKUCV010000925.1:0-14121 GCA_028386065.3 Turnera subulata | reverse complement strand
ACGTAGAAAATTCAAGAGTTAGGACAATTTGTGGCTGCATAGTCTGCTTATGCATGCATGCTGCATGATCAACCTGTGCATGGTTTTAAAGTAAAGCATCTGAGAATAGGCAAGTGAGCCCCCGAAGTCCTAGACATCTTTTTGAATATTGAGAATCCATCTTTTATTATTTCAGTTATTTTCTTTCTTACTCAAAATCCAATCTTTATTTGCTTAGACGATCATTAGTTATTAAGCGATTAGTAATTAACCTGTTCCCAGAGGACGACCTTGATTGCTACAACTATCTGTGCACTTGCAGAATAGCGTTCAGATTGAATAATGGTCCCCGAGTGTAGGTGACAGATGTTGCTTTCTACTTTTGCTGTATTTGGATTTACCATGTAGTATTTTGACTACGATGTACTGTCTGTTCCATCAATAAGAATAGTTTCGGCACGTGTTTACTGTGTATGGTAAATACGGGTCGGGGCGCTTCATTTTGGTAGCGGAGCAGGCAGTAGGTCATTAGGGAAATAACTGTGATTGCATGATTGTTTGTTTGTGCATAAGATCTGTCACAACATGATATAACATGCATACATATACATTCTCATATAGGTACGAATGGATCCAGTTTGAGGGAATCAGCATGCTGGAGGTCCACCTAGAAAACGATCAGGTATCGGTGGATCAACTGCAGCAAGTTGCGGGAGGTCCAGAACATCCTCCGATTGTTCCTTTGTGAGACCCTACGCAGATGCTGAACGTGGTAACTCAGATTCTGTGAAGGCAAGATGCCAGAGAAGCTCGTATCGATGCTATGGAGGCTCGGGAACAGGAAAACCAGGGACCAGTCAAGGATCCAGTGTATATGAAGCTGGAGAAGCTTGGGGCAGAGATTTTCACCGGTGTTACCTCACCACAGGATGCTGATCAGTGGCTCAGATAGATGAACAAGGTTATGCTGAAGCTGACGTGCATGAATGACAAGTGGGCCAGATATGCCGCTGCTATGTTTAGAGGAGATGCCGTTGATTGGTGGGAGTCCAGAACCAGGGACCTGCCGACACCTATCACTATACCGTGGAACCAGTTCATGGAGATGTTTCGAAGGAAGTTTGTTTCTGAGGCATACCAGGATCAGCTGAGACGAGAGTTTCTGGGACTACTACAGGGGGCAGAACAGACGATCAATGAGTATGAGATCAAGTTCAACCGCCTGTCCATCTACACCAGTGAGTTTGTGGCTACTCCGGAGGCCAGATGTAAACGTTTCTGGGATGGTCTTCGATCTGGCATCCAGACAGTCATGGGGTGCAAGGTCTATGAGACTTACCAGGACATGCTATCAGATGCCTTGAGAGCCGAGATTATCTGGATGGGCAATGAGAGAGAGCAACAGGAGATCCGTAAGAGGCAAGCTGCATAGAGTTCTGGGGGACAGAACAAGAGGTTCTAGACACCAACGAACCAGTCAGGATATGGACAGAGCCGGTTCATGCTAGTGAGCCAGGGATGTGGATGGAACAACAACACCTACAATCGAGGCAGTTCTTGGACTCAGTCTGGAGGAACTTCATCTTGGAATGCTCGCCCGAGACCTCGTCTGTCTCAGGTGAGGTGCTATGAGTGTAACGAAGTTGGGCACTACCGATATTCTTGTCCCAAGTTGGGAAGATCTGGAGGTACGACACCTGTTCAGACAGTGCAAGCCTCAGTTGCCAGTGTTCCTAGTGGTTCCGGAGTTAGCCGAGGCCGTGGATGTGGAGCTATTCCTGCTAGGACCCAGTCAGCCATGAATCAGAGTGCAGCAGTGCCGAGAGCATTTGTGATTACCGCTGAAGAGGATCCAGAGAATGTCGATGTCATAACAGGTACTTTTACAGTCTTTGGTAGTACTGCTTATACTTTGATTGATCCTGGTGCTATGCATTCATTTGTTGCGCAAGGTTTTGCAATACAACATAACTGTTCCCTGAGAGAGTTTAACTTGTCCGATGAGGGTCAGGTTACTGCGGGTATAGTGGTCAGGTTAACCCATATGTGCAGAGACGTTTCGCTTTTGTACGATAGCGAGGTTTTTCTTGCACGGTTGGTTGTGATGAACATGGGAGGTTTCGATATCATCCTGGGGATGGATTGGTTATCGAGGTACAGTGCTATGGTAAACTGTGGAAACAAGGAAGTGCTGTTGACTTCCGATGGTGGACGACAGGTTTTGTTGACAGGAATTGGGAGAGCTGCTACTACATGTAGTATCTCTGCTAATCAGGATATTGGGATGAAGCCGTTGAGTCCAGATTCTTTGTTGACTCTTGTCAAGGGTGAAGAAGTACAGACTCCGATTTTAGGGGACATCACAGTTGTGAGGGAGCTTCCAGATGGGTTCCCGGAGGATCTATCAGGATTGCCACCTGACAGGGAAGTTGAGTACACCATCGATTTGATGCCGGAAGTGACACCAATCTCGATGGCGCCATATCGGATGGCACCGACAGAACTCCAGAAGTTGAAGAAGCAATTAGATGAGCTGCTTGAGAAGGGATTTATCAGACCTAGTACATCACCCTGGGGATCACCAGTTCTCTTTGTGAAGAAGAAAGATGGCAGTTTGCGTATGTGTGTGGACTACCGACAACTGAACAAAGTGACAGTGAAGAACAAGTACCCGCTTCCCAGGATTGATGACCTTTTTGATCAGTTGCAGGGAGTTACTGTATTTTCCAAGATAGATCTTCGATCTGGCTACCATCAGGTCAAGATTGCAGAGAAGGACATACCGAAGACAGCCTTCCGTACTCGGTATGGACATTTTGAGTTCACAGTGGTTCCTTTCGGCTTGACCAATGCACCTGCAGTTTTCATGTGCTTGAGGCACTTGGTCCTGAATGATTTCTTAGACAAGTTCGTGGTAGTCTTCATCGACGATATTCTGATATACTCCAAGAGCAAGGAAGAACATGAAGAGCACCTGAGGGTAGTACTACAGAGGCTGCGAGAGAAACAGTTGTATGCCAAGTTCAGCAAGTGCGAGTTCTGGCCTGAGGAAGTTGCATTCCTTGGACATGTTGTATCCAGGGATGGGATTAAGGTTGACCCTGCCAAAGTGAAAGCTGTTCTAGAGTGGGAGCCACCCAAGACGGTACCCGAAGTCAGAAGTTTTCTTGGCCTTGCAGGATATTACCGGAGATTCATCGAGGGTTTTTCCTTGATAGCTAGTCCCATGACTAAGCTATTGAGGAAAGACCAAATCTTGAGTGATGCCTGCCAGAAGAGTTTTGATGAACTGAAGAAGAAGTTGACATTAGCATCAGTCTTGACAGTACCTAAGCCAGGAGTGGAGTACCTGCTGTTTTGTGATGCTTCAGGTCTTGGTTTGGGAGCAGTTCTGATGCAAGAGGGCCGAGTGATTGCCTATGCTTCGAGACAATTGAGGCCACATGAGAAGAACTACCCAACACCTGATCTAGAGATGGCCGCAGTGTAAGTATCCGGGCATGCAAACTTGACAATCAAGAGCAGCGGAAAGACCCGAAAACCTTGGAGGATCCAAGTGAAGCAACTAAACCGAACTACAAAATCGATCATACCTGAAACGGTTAGGATCTTTCACCTAACTGAAGAACCGAATTAGCTAGAGCCGGAAGGATATCCTGCTCCTCTATGGTATCCACACAAACTGTCAATCACCGGCCAGAATTGTCTCACGATCTCCAACCCCCGAGCACTCCCGAACCGTGGTGCTAGCTACGGATTTCCGGGAGCTATATGTGGTGTTTATGGTATCTCTTTCTTTCACAAAGAAGAGAGGAAGATGTGTGTGTGTTTCTTGCTCTGAAAAACCCAGAATTCAGAATGCAAGAGAGAGTGAGAAGTGTCAAGAGTAATCAGATTACTCTACCTCAATTAGTGCTAAGAGACAATGGAAAAATGGCCAACATAATGGCCCATTACCTTTTATGATTATGTCTCCACATAACCATGTCTCCACTAATGTACAAACACTCATCACAGCACTAACTTGGCCCAATAATTCTGTCAATTACCGAACCAAACCAGCCCAAAACGGCCCTGGTCCAACCACGGTCCAACCATGGTCCAACCATACCTGGTCGAACCATGGTTCAACCACCTGCTCAAATCAACGGTTCTATGTGTGTGACCCTGTAGGAACTTGTAATGTTCGGCAATAATTGTAAAATCTCATTTTACAATTATAAGCAAAGAGCGGCGTCTAGCAACACATCATTACTACCCGAACGACAAGATCAGTACTGATTCTATATGCCTCGGAACATGTCATCGTCCTTTCGTCCCATTATCAAGATTAAATCGAGACATGGAAAACATCAATCTCGTATATGTTTAATCTTAGTTTCTCAATCCCCGAGTTAACTGTGTATAACAGATACTAATGATATCTCCATATCATATAATCCGAGCATGGCCATGCATTTACAGTTCAACTCTATCAAGAGGCCCAACTGATAATATACCTGTTATATGGGTCGGACGAATCCCATCTTGATCAATCAAAACCCACTACACATTTATCATATACCCAATGATTACCCTTAAGTCCACCCAGTTACGGATGACTAGGAATAATATCAAAGTATACGACTCATATGTTGGGAACCTTGATGATCTTAGGTCTAAGGACAATACATATAAGAACCACTAATGACAATCATATAATGTTTCATGTAGGGTTCTTATGTGGGTCGGTCCAGTCCATAAGTTCTCTAACTTGTACCCGTATGTAGAATTCATATCTCATATAATTCTCAATATACGCTAGTCTTAATTTATTATTACAACCCATCCATAATAATAATCGACTAGGGACATTTTAAGAATACAAAGTATTCTAGGGTTATAAATATATGCAAGCGATTATCTCATAATCATATTTATTGGAATAACCTCAATGTATATACATGACTACAATCATCCATTGATTGGCTTTTGGGCATATTACTAACACGCAGTGATCCTTGCTTTGAAAATTTGGCGACATTACCTGTTCGGTGAGAGATGCCGGATTTTTACAGATCATAAGAGTCTCAAGTACATCATGACTCAGAAGGAACTTAACCTACGATAAAGACATTGGGTTGAGTTGCTGAATGATTATGATTGTACTATTGAGTATCACCCTGGAAAAGCTAATGTTGTAGCAGATGCTTTGAGCCGGAGACAACCAGAAGATGCTTCCATGACCTACTCGGTATCCTCTCTTATCGAGTTAAGGAAGATGGGAGTTGATTTGTCAGTGGACGAGACAGGAGCTTTGTTGACCCATATTGAAGTCAAGTCTAACCTGAGAGGCTGGATTGTGGAACTACAAGAAGGAGATCCCGACTTGATCAAGCTGAAGGAAGCAGTCCGTAGTGGAAAGGAAGACAAGTTTCGCATAGCTGAGGATAGTGCATTGATGCTGGGGAAACGCTTATGTGTACCCAGTGTTGGTGCCCTATGCAGTCAGATTTTGGAAAAAGGACATATGACGCCGTATACTATGCACCCTGTGCCGTATACTATGCTGAGGAGTTATTTTTTGTGGCTGCGTATGAAGAAAGATGTAGCCGAGTATGTGGCTAAGTGTATCACCTGCCAGCAAGTGAAGGCCGAGCATCAGGCTCCAGCGGGAAAGAAGAGATCTTTAACAGTGCCAGAGTGGAAATGAGAGATGATCACTATGGATTTTGTGGTCGGATTACCGTTGACTCGGAGACAGCATGATGCCATCTGGGTTATCGTTGATCGACTTACAAAATCAGCTCATTTTCTCCCCATCCGACAGATTGATACTCTAGATAAGTTGGCCAAACAGTATGTTGCAGAGATTGTGAGACTACACGGAATCCCTAAGTCCATAGTCTCAGACAGAGATCCGAGATTCACAACACGGTTCTGGAAGAGTCTACAAGCAGCATTGGGTACGAAGCTGAGTTTCAGTACCACATTTCATCCTCAGACTAACAGACAGTCAGAGAGAACTATTCAGACACTGGAGGACATGTTAAGGGCTTGTGCTCTTAATTTCAGTGGGAGTTGGGATCAGTATTTGTCTTTAGCGGAGTTCGCCTACAACAACAATTTTCATTCCAGCATCGGCATACCACCGTTTGAAGCTCTTTACAAAAGGAAATGCCGAAGTCCAGTATGTTGGGATGAAGAAGGTCTCCGTTTGATTGTGGGTCCAGATTTGGTTAAGCAGACCGTTGATAAGATTCAAGTAGTTAAGTAGAGTATGAGAGCAGCACAGGACCGACAGAAGAGTTATGCTGATAAGCATCATCGTGAGATGGAGTACCAAGTGGGAGAAAGGGTTTTCCTCCGAGTTGCACCTTGGAAGGGTGTTATCAGATTCGGGAAAAGAGGGAAGCTGAGTCCCAGGTACATCGGGCCCTATGAGATTGTGGAAATGGTTGGACCCTTGGCGTACAGATTATCTTTACCAGAGGAGTTGTCACGGATTCATGATGTGTTTCATGTTTCCATGTTGAGGAGGTACAGATCAGATCCGAGCCATGTAGTTAGTACAACAGATGTTGAGGTTGCAGAGGATCTTACGTATACAGAGTTGCCAGAACAAATTCTTGCCCGAGAGGTCAGACAGTTGAGAAACCGAGTCATTCCAATGGTAAAGGTTAAGTGGAGCAAGCACTCAGCGAACGAGTCTACATGGGAAGTTGAGGAGCACATGCGTTCTCAGTATCCGCACCTGTTTTCAGCATCAGAGTGAATTTTGGGGACGAAATTCCTTTAAGATGGGTAGGCTGTAACAGCCCGGGTAATTTTTACGTTTTTACCGGTACCGTAAAAATTTATTTTACCGTTATTTACCATAAAATTTAATCTTGGGTAATTAATTTATGGTAATTCGAGCCTTTGATTCCAAAACCGAGCCCTGTCCCACGTTCGGGATTTTTCTGCGGATTTTACGGACCAAAGTTGGAATTTTTCGGGTCCAGGAATCTTCAGAAAAGTCAGGTTTATCCTCGAGTTATCAGACCAGAAATTAAACTAAGGGGGTATTATAGTTATTTTCTGTGAGGCAGCCTCCGCCTTCAACTGTGAGGCATGTGAACTGCTTGTCTAACCTGTGAAATGCCAGTACCCTGCCCGTGCTATACCAGTGTTCTACATGTTTTCTTTTTGCCATGTTTCTTATTTTTCCCAGTGCATCATCACCACCATTTTCTTCCTGCTCAGTATCACCTTCATCATCTTCTGCAACAAAAAAACTTCACCTGCAAAATCATCTTCTGCAAATCACCTACTGCAAACCTGTACCAGAGGGAAAAAAAAAAGGAAAAAAAAGAAAAGAAACAACAAACACACCACACCCGGCTGCCACGTCATCACCCACACCCCATCCTCTTCTTCTTTCTCCCCGTGAAGCACCACCGGCCGAGACCACCACCTCCTCCACCTGCAACCATCACCGCCACTACCATCTGCTCCTTCTTCGCTCGCCTCCACCGTCGCCTCGCCCTCGCTCGTTGCCACCACGAGCCGCCGTCCTCCCTCTCTTTTCCTCCTCACTACAACTGCCGCCGACGAGCCTCGCCCCTGCCGACACCGACGCCGCCTTCCCTCATTCCGATTGTCCTCGCGTCGCCGCCTCCATCCGCGATCTGTGTCGCCGTCGCCTTCCCTCGACGCTCGCCTTTCCCCTCCTCCTGTATCGCGCCGCCTGCCACGAACCCGGAAGCATTCGGGTCCTGAGGTGAACCAACCCGCCCGCATTCGGGTCAGGTTGCGGGTCATTGGGGCGCTGGGCTGAGTTGAGTTGGGTTTTGGGCTGGGCTGTTGGGTCTGGTTCCAGGCCTGCGAGTGGGCCTGTTCTTGGGCTCCTGGTTAGGGCCTGGGCTTGGCACTGTGCGTGGTCTGGGCTGGTACTATTTGGCCCAGTCCGAAAAAAAAAGAAAAAAAATAATATTCTGGAAAAGAGAATAAAATCTGAAAAAAAATATATAACTCTGGAAATAATTTTGGAACATAAGTATAACACTAGAATAACTTGGAAAAATAAAAATAGTTGGTAGAAATTATATTTTTTTGGGAAAAGTATGTTATATATAGTATAATAATTATTTTGTAGAAAAAATTTAGAAAGGGTATTATCAAAGTATTATACCGGAATAATATCCGGGTATAAGTATAGTATGGTATTTTGACACTTGAACATAAATGGTGAATTATGATGATAATGGAAATAACCCGAGGCAGTAACCGAGACGAGATAGTATTTATTTTTTGGTATACAGTACTAGCATGACATTTGCATATCACTTATGTGTGCATATTATTTGATTGATATAGGAGTTGATAACGAGCAGATACCTGAGGAACCGAACTTGGAGTCTGTGGGGCATTTCCAAAATTGATAATTGGCTAAGGTGAGGATGGATAACCTTGGATATGTGCCCATAATACTGTGTGTGTACTTTTGTTGTTTGATTGAACTGCTGAGATGTTTATTGGTTGTTATTTGTTTGCTATGGATATTGTTGTTGATGTTGCTGGATTGTGTTGTTGGTCTGTAGATGTTGTGAGTAATCGTTGAACTGCTAATTGTGAATAATTGGTAATAGGTGATTGTTGATTGGATGAGTCTGTGGAATAACTTGAAATAATAAGAAGTTGGATAAATGAGGATAGAATATTGCAATTGGGATTGAATTTGAGATGATGATATAATTGTCACGTGGAAAGTAGTGGTACGACTAGATGGTTAGAGGCTAGTTCTGTGGTGTCATGGCCGGTTTGGTTTGGATATTGGGGATGTTGATCCCGGATGATTTGGATATTGGGATGTTGATCCCGGATTGGTTGTTGTTGGGATGTTGATCCCGGATTGTGTTTTGGCCTGGCATCCGGAATTAGTTAATAACCAGGTACGACCCTAGCTTGTCCAGTGACGGGGCCCGGAAGATAAAATTGGTAATAATAATAAATAATCTTTTGGTCTTGGCTCAGCTGAGTTTTAGTAGAATCTTTGTGTTGTGTTTGTCTGTGTTTACTTCGAAAGTATTATAGTTGACTACATATCTCTGTTTATCCTTCGTCGGTGAGCACTTCGGACTCACCCCTCGCAAGCGGGGTTTCATCCCGTAGGTTAAGTTGTTTCGTAGTTCAGGTACGACGTTCGATGGCTGCTGCTTTCTTCTCCACCTGACTCCTGATCCATACCTCCGCTGCATATGTACTTAAGACTTCCGCTGCTGTGTAATATATGTTGTTGTGTTGCTGCTTTCCTATATTGTTTGAGATGCTGTTTAAACTGGATTATGCTGTTGCTGATGAGTAATGTGTGTGGATTGAATAATGGTCCCCGAGAGTGTGGGTGACAGATGTTACTTTGTACTTTTGCAGTATTTGGATTTACCATGTAGTATTTTGACTATGATGTACTGTCTGTTCCATCAATAAGAATTTTTTGGGCACTTGTTTACTATGTATGGTAAATACGGGTCGGTGCGCTTCACTTTTCTTATTACAACTTTCATCCTTTCTATATACGTTATATATTCTTTATTATTATGCTATTATTATTGCTGAAAGATTTATCGAGTAAGCGTATATATATTATATATTCTTTATTATTATGCCATTATTATTGCTGAAAGATTTATCGAGTAAGCGTATATATATTATATATTCTTTATTATTATGCCATTATTATTGCTGAAATATTTATCGAGTAAACGCATATATATTATATTTTTTGATTATTATGCCATTATTATTCCATATTATTATTGTTCTACTACTCTTTATATTTGTTTTATATCTTTTTGTAACAGCTCGAGTAAAAATTTAGATTTTTACTGGGACTATAAAAGTCGTTATATAGTGATTTATCTTTGAATTTATTCTTGGGTAATTAATTCAAAGTAAATCGGGTATTGCTTTTCGAAATCGAGGTTTTTCTGCGCTCGGGATTTTTCCTTGGATTTTTCGGACCTAAGTTGGTATTTTTCGGGTCCCGGAATCCTCAAAAAAATCACACCGGAAAATAACTAAGGGGGTATGCAGTTATTTTCTGGTCCGGTCTGGACACGACCTTGCATTATTGAGCCGCCTCAATAATGCAAGGCGGCGCCACCTTTGCTGCTGTGCACAACATTATAAAGAGGAAGAAAGCAGGAGAAGAGAAGAAGAGGAGAAGAAAAAAAAAAGAGAGAGAAAAAAAAAGGGAGAAGGAAAAAAAAAAGAGAAAAAGGAAAAAAAAGAAGGAAAAAAAAACAAAAACACAGAAAACTGAAAAAAGAAAGGAAGAGAGAAAAGAAAAAAAAACAAAACAAGAAATGAAAAATAAAAAAATGAAGAAAAATAGAAGGAAAAGAAAATAAAAGAAAAGAAAAGAAAAGAAAAGAAAAAAAAGGGAACAGTGTATCACCTTCCCCTCTCCCGGTCACTGTTCACGGAAAGATGACCGGCGCTGCTGCTCGCCTCACCGCCGCCACCATGGCCTTCCCCGTGACGTCGCTGACCTCCCGCAGCCTCTTCCTCCCGTTTCCGCCAGGAGCCGTTGACCCGACGGGAGACCCGCGGATCTACTTCTCCGCGCTAACGACGACAGCCACCAGCAGCGAGTTCCATCGCGACGCCGCGTTGCCAAGCCGTAGCCGTCCTGCTCGTCGCCGCCCCGCCTCGCCGTTCTTTATGTCGCCCGCCGCTGCAACTCAAGGTGAGCAGACCCGCGACCCGCATTTGACCCGGACGCTTGTGGTCGGGTTGCGACCTGGGTTGGGCTGTGGCTGGTGTCAGGCCAGGCCGGGCGTGGGCCTGTGCTTCGGGCCTGCTGCCTTGGTCTGGGCCGGCACTAATCATGGCCCAGTCCGGATTTCTTTTTTTAAAATATATATATATATATATATATATATATATATAAATATGTATTTATAATTTCTGGAAACCTAATTAAATTCTAAAAAATATATATATTTATTTTGAAAAAATTATGATCAGTTTAATTCTGGTATTTTGAGAAATATATATATATACTTTGATAAATAATTAAGTTATGTTTTGGAAAAATTATTATTATTTGGAAAAAATATATATACCATGAAAATATTTTTTTGGAAAATTTATATACATGTTATTTTCCCTGGAAAATTATGGTAACTGAATACCATTTGTAAAATATGTATTTATGGTATACAAAAGTAATAGTTTTAAAAATATATAATTACTTTGATATATAATTGTTTGGAAAAGTATTTTACCTTTGGAAAATATATATATGTATATATATAAATTCGTATTTATTTTCAAAAAAAAAATTTGTATGATTAATTTTTCTGGAAATATGGTTTTCTAAAGATAATAATATTTGGTAATTATATTTTGGCAAGTAATATATTTTATGGAAATAATTTTGGGAAAAATACAGATATATGATATAATTTCCAGAAAAATTATGTTTTTTATTAATTTTGAAAAAGTATATTATTTTATGAAATATTTTGATTTAATAGCTTTGGAAATATATTTTTGTAACCTTATATACATACGAAATATTTTTGAAAAAATGGATAATTATGATAAAAGGATAATTTCATGATAATATAATCGAGATGTTTAACCGATGAGTTTGATTTACAGTTAATGGCATCATAGCATACCAATTATGTGCATTTATGTGAGCATGTTGTTTTGTTGTGTAGGTTTTGATATCGGGCAGTTTCCCGAGGAGCCGGCTTTGGACCGGTTATTGTCTTCAGAGTTGAGTAATTGGCTAAGGTGAGGATGGATTTCCTTTGATATGTGCCTATATTACTCGGTTGTTTTGTTTGATGATTGTTGCACTGTTGATTGTTGCATTTGTTGTGGTTTGATTCGAGATGTTTATCCCAGTGCCTTGATTGATTTTGGGATGTTTATCCCCATGATTTGATTTTGGGATGTTTATCCCCGTGCATTGAGTTTTGAATGTTTATCTCTGTGTCTTTTTAGTATAAAGAATAATTGATTAAATAATAAAATGTGATAAGGATGTCGATATTTGGTTTTGGATTGGGATGTCTATCCCAGTGTTTTGGTTAGGGATGTTGATCCCTGAGATTTGGTTTTGGATGATGATGATATAATTCTCACGTGGTAAGCAGAGGTACGACCTGATGGTTAGAGATTATTTTGTGGTGGCCATGATCTGGGTTACTTGTGATGGGCATGTTAATGCCGGTTTGATTGGGATGTTGATCCCTGAGATTTGTTATTGGGATGTTGATCCCGGGTTCTTTTTTGATCTTGCACCAGGAACAGGTTGATAACCTGGTACGACCCTAGCTTATCCGTGACGGGGCCCGAAAAGATAAAATTGGAAATTGGATTTTTGTTTAAGTCTTTTTGGTCATGGACCAGTTTTGGGTCGAGTCTTTTGGATTGGTATATTTTGGCTGTTATGCCTGTTTTCGACCTTGAGTATTTTATAGTGTTGCATATTGATTGTTTATCCATGGTTGGTGAGCACTTCGGACTCACCCCTCACCTGCGGGCTTTCATCCTGTAGGTTGAGTTATTTGTGGTTTAGGTATGATGCATTCCAGACAGGCTGCGGCATTATCCCTCGGACAGGACTCGGATCCATTAGATTGCATCAGGTTTTGCACATGTTGATATTGAGAATAAAATTGCTTCCGCTGTGCTATGTTTTGGGTCCCCGGGTTCGGGTGACGTGTGTTTGTTGTGGGGCCGATGGGCCGGATTTATGTGTCGATGTCCCCGAGGTCGGGTGACGTGTATTTGATGTTGGGCTGTTGGGCCGTTATTTCTGATATTTACATTGTTTGTGCCACGTGTCGGCACTGTTGTCCGATAAATACTGCGAGTCGGGTAATTAGAGGTCGGGTCGTTTCTTTTTTGGTAGTGGAGCGGGCGGTAGGTCCTTGGGTGATTGTTTTGCTTATTTGTTGTGCATAGCTCGCTACATATGTTTATTATTTTGCATTTATGTCATTTAGTTAGTACATGATGGATCTAGTCGAGTCACGCCAGCTTGCTACAGAACATTCACATAAGAGGTAAATGATGCCATAAATATGCAGAAACATAAATATTATTATTACTAATATTAATATTACATTATCATTATTATTTAAAATATTCATCTTCTTGGTACAACGTTGACCCTGAAGCTATTAGGGTCATTGTTAATGTTGACCCTGATGCTATCGTTCCACGAGAACCACATACCGCCCGAGTCTTTTTGGCCAGGAAGCTCGAACCGGTTTGCTGGAGGGAACCGAAGTGGGATGACACCGTGATTGTCTTCAGGCTGTCACTGGGTCTCCGTGAGCAGAGCCATGTTGGGCTTGTACTGGTTCTTCAGATCCCTCAGGGTACGCGAAAACTCTTGGAAACGCCTAGCGATTCCTCTGCAGTTCCACACCAGTAGTCGGGCCTTCGGCCAAGTTGGTGGTAACTGAGTTACTGTGGGCATGCTCTGGGCAGTCATTGACAGCTGGTAGCAGGTACCTTGGTCCAGGAATTGGCAAGTGGGCTCTAGGTTGAATTCCTGAAGTCTTTCAGAAATGAAAAATATGACGGAATTGGCCGAGCCGTAGAAGGAGGTCCTCAGGGTGCTTTGGTCCTCCAGGAAGAACGTATCTTCCATGGGAGTGACGAAGAACCTGGAGGAGTAGAGTTCGTCGACGAAGACCAGACGAGGCATCCTGTCGAGCTCTCTCGGTAGTTCCTCTGGACGTTCATTGATCAGGCTGTAGGCCAATCGATTCCTTCTTCTGAGGGAAGCACCCTCGACGAACAAGACGGATGATGGAGCATGCATTCTGTCTGGGCGAGTTATGTGTTTTTTCTGAATGTGTTTTGTGTTTAATTTTTCCAAACGTGTTTTACAAAACTTGCTTTCAAAATGCTTTTGATGATTTGCTTCTCACCGCACTGTCTTTTATACTCTTTGTAAGTTTCCCTAGGCTATATGACAATCATATACAAGCAAAAGATGCAGCGGAAGCAAAGGAAACTTAGCCAAGAACCACATGTGAAGCATATAAACCGTATAACAAAATTTCATACCTTGTTCGGTTGAGGTCTTTCACCCAACTGCTGGAACGAATCATCTAGACCAAGACGAAGGCTGAAACGAATCAGTTAGAG
>JAKUCV010000924.1:6605-40635 GCA_028386065.3 Turnera subulata | reverse complement strand
CTTTCTTTTTAATGTTGCTTGGCTTTATACAGGGGAAAAGGGGGCTATCTTGGGGATTCTGTATTAATATATTGAGTTGCAAGATCGGATGGGAAGGAGGGAATCAGATGGGAAACGAGGTGGGTGGAGATTTTGTTGTCCTCTCTTGTATTGGAAAGTGAATCCTGAGGTGACAAGTCACGACAGCTTCTACGAGGAAGTTTTTCTTTCTTTTCCTTTTTTTTTAGTTAACAAGAAAGAAAAAAAAATCAGATTGAGTTGGACTTTGGTCAATGTATATTTATTGCTTCCTTTTTTTAAACATTTAGAATGACTGCTCTGTTATCCTGTATATGGTAATATTTTATCAGTACAATGACTCGGGGTGATTCTCGAGAAGCTCTTTCAAAGAACTGAATGATTTAAAAAAAGCATTACTAATTATTAAATATCGGATTACTAAGGATATTTTCTTAAATTTTCTAAAACTTATTGGTTTTAAGATTTTGAAGATTTGATTGTGATCCAATTAAGGGGGATTCACTCGGTTAGTTTTAAACAATTATATTAAACTGGACCTAAGGCCATTTTACCAGTCTAATTGTTAGTAGATACTTGGTAAAAAACTATATTTTGTATAAAACTTGAAACAATTAATTTACAATATAGTTCTTAAATGTCTAAATCATTTGGCCTATTTTTTAAAATAATTTTACGTCAACAAATTGTTAGCATTTTCTATCAAGTTTCGCTTTTTGCAATCAATAAGGGGGGGGTTAAGATTTGAAATGAGAGAGGGTTGTTGGGGGGATACTATCAATCAAATAAGGCTCCTCCATGTTTCAATTGGGCAGGACAAGGTAGGGCAATAGGGGGATTTTAGCAACATGTGCCATGTTGTTGCTTTTGCTTGATGCCTGCGTTTTTCCAATAACAATAATCACTAGGGGGGGACAAAGCCGATCTCGTGGACTGGGGCAATTGTCTTGTCTTGTGTCCACTAATGCAAGCCTAACCAAAGACAATTCCTGGCCCAATTACAGATGATGGCCCATGATTGTGTTATCCACTATCCACTATCTAGCATCTCCTACTACAACCCCAAAAGACGACACCGTTTAGTCCCTCACTGACCAAAATTACCAAATCACCAAACCACCACCAGGTCCGGCCAACACACGGTGGTAGTAGCTAGCAGAAAATTAGATCTCAGGTGGGAGAACGAACACAAAGTAAACCAAAAAAAAAGTGAGAGAGAAAAAGATGGAGGAAGAGAAAGCTGCGGCTTACTACGACGAGCTCACTCGAAAAGGCGAAGGGGCCGCCCGATTCAAGCAAGGGCTTGGTTTCTCCTCCGCCGCGAACGATGACTCGGCTCCTACCAGAGGTTCTGGTTTTCCTTCTTCTTCTTCCTTCCTTAGCAGCTTCGTGAAGGCTTCCAGTCCCGGCCAAAGCTCCAAGTTTGAAAAGCAAGCTCAGCTCGAGTCCATCCAAAACAAACTCAGGAAGAAGCCGAAAGACCAGGCGTCATCGCCGCCGGCGGATTCAGAGCGGAGCAGGCGTCGGTCGAGAAGTAGAGACAGGGAGAGAGATAGGGATAGAGAGAGGAGTCATAGGGGGCGAGGTAAGAGCAGGAGCCGGAGCAGAGAGAGGAGTCATAGGAGGCGAAGTAGGAGCAGGAGCCGGAGCAGAGAGAGGCGTAGGGATAGGGATAGAGATAGAGGTAGAGATAGAGACAGGAGGAGGAGGAGCAGGAGTAGGAGTCGGAGTCGGAGTCGGGAGCGGAGGTCGGAAAGGAGGAGTCGGAGTCCGGGGAGGGAGCGGAGGAAGTCGGAGAAAGGGAGTGGTGGTGATGTGGAGAGGGAGAGAGGCAGGAAGGAGAGGAATATTGGAGTTGATTATTCGCGTTTGATTCATGGCTATGACAAAATGGTAAAATTTTAATTCTATTCGATGTTCATTAAGTTTGCTTGTTTACATTGGTGTAGTGCAATCAGCATTGAGTCTGATATTTGCAAGGGCATCAAGAAGAGTCATTTGTTTGTTT
The DNA here is from genome assembly GCA_028386065.3 of Turnera subulata. Taxonomy (NCBI): domain Eukaryota; kingdom Viridiplantae; phylum Streptophyta; class Magnoliopsida; order Malpighiales; family Passifloraceae; genus Turnera; species Turnera subulata. Next base: position 38,609 of record JAKUCV010000924.1, on the reverse strand, counting down.
ATTTAGTTTGGTTCTTCCAGCGCAAGAGTCAGCCTTTGTAAAATCGAGGTGGTGGGAGTTTCTCTGCTGTGGTTTAGATTGTTATAGATGAGTATTGCTGTTCCTAAGCCTTAGATGCGTTTACTTCTGTTTACAAAGGTAATAGTAAATCCAAATGGTGGGAAAATAAAGTAGTGTGGTTTGAGAATATCATCTTCAGTGAGGGGGGATAGGTAGTTGGTTGATTTCCTTTTTCAGTTGGTGTGAAGAGTAGTAACTGCTAGTATGTGCTTCTTTTCCCACGAATTGTATTCATTTCTTCTTTGTGTGTAGAAATGCATCCTGCCAGCGAGTCAGTTGTTAACTATTTGTGTATCTCTTGGATTAGAGTGAAGATTTTGCATCATAAGAAAAGTTCTACCGTTCTTTCTTCTCGCTGTTTTGGTTTATCATGTGAAACAACTGCATTCTTTGTGGGACAGACACCAGCTGAAAGGGTGAAGGCTAGAATGAAGTACGATCTAGACAAAACTGGTGAGAAATCAGATCCTCTTGTGAAAGTTTGTTGTATCAACTCCTTTAGTCCAATGCTGTCTTCTTTTTTTTTTTTGACTTGCTGTCTTGCTGTTGTATGTGGCTATAAAATAGATCATGCTTGTCTATTCCTCACAAACTGGACAAGGACTTTTTTCCTACACTATACTCTTTTGTTCTAATCTTTGTCTATCTCCCTCTCTCTCTTACACTACATGCAGCTGAAAAGGATGAAGGAAAAGGTATGCACTCCAGTTGGGGACGGTTTGAATTTGACAAGGATGCGCCACTTGATGATGAAGAGATTGAAGGTTAGACATGTATATCCAAGATATGCCTAATCTCATGAGTTTATAGAGTTGAAACAATAGATCTATGACATTTTTATGTCAGGGTTCTGTCAGATGATGATAAATCAGAAAATTAGAAATCTAAAAGGCATGCTGTTTGGCTCTATTGCATGCTCAATGTTCTGGTCTTCTCTTAGTGGAAGATAATTATTTGCTTTCTTCACTAATTGGAATTTGCAATTTTTGCTGGGCGCTCCCCCTCCCTCTCTCCCCCTATCTATCAATCTATGCGTACTATGCAAGAAATCTGAAAGGAACTGGAGACAGAAATTCTTTTTTGTCCCATTTTTGGCCTGGTTATCTTTCTGTAGCTCTTACTGTAAATAACCTGGTCAGTAGAATGGATCTTCCTTTGACAGTCTTCCGCCTCTCCTCATTCCATCTCCTGCACACTACATAAAATAATGAGACTGTAGATTTTAGACACGAGGTATTAGGTATCACCCCCCAATCTAAAGTTCCCAGGCTCCAATAAGTGCATAGCGGCTATGTCGCACAATATGACTATTTTCTATAAGATTACAATTCAAGGAAAATTGATATGATTTGTTATGTAATGTTGTAGCCAGTGTTAGTGCAGAGTAGATCTAATTATATACCTTTTTACCTATTTGCAGCTGCAGAAGATGATGCTGCGTTAGTCAAACATATAAGTCAGAGCTTCCGATTTTCTGCAGTGGAGGTGCATTATATAATCCAACTCACGTTTGTTTTCATATGTTATGATCGTGTATGATTCCAGTCTATGGACTAGTTTTCTGGGGCCCATTGTTTTCAGTGACATCTGATACAGATTGTGTAAATATGAAAGGCAAGAAGGGAGGAACAAATTAAAGCTGCCCATGATGAGGCTATGTTTGGGGCACCTTCAATTCCAAATTCCAACCCCTCAGATACTGAGCCCGAGGCAGACAATGGAAGAAAAGAAGGCAATGAAACTAGCGTCACAGTGAGCCTATTAAATGAGAAGGTAAGTTGTTTGTCTTTCTAATCTCTGTTCATATATATTTTTTTTTCCTTTTGTGTGTGTGTGTGAGAGAGAGAGAGAGGGGGGAGAAGCTAAAGTATTATCTTGTTACGGTGCTAGGTGCTTGCAAAGCAACAAGGTTCTTGGCGTGACCGCGCTCGTAAAGTATAAAAGATCATAAGCTGATGGCTGCCGGAATGAGATGCAAAATTTGCACTGATTGCTGTGACTGGCATTGGTGGCTATTGCAGAATATACGCTTGAACTGTTGTATCAAGTCAAGTTGGTGGTGGGTGCATACTGGTCGCCAAGAACTTCATTAGTTAAACAATCTATGTGCTCCGTCTTGCACTGTGCTAAGTTGCAGAGAGGAATTGAAAGTTCGACGAAGCTCCTTCATCGATTTGTTATCTTTTATTGTGAAGATTGAATGTTAAATGGGGCGCTGTGGCTTTGGTTAAAATATGCGTTCTCCCTGTATGTTGGCTGGAAGCGGCAGAAAGCTAGTTGGAGCTCTAATCTTATGGTACAGAGATTTTGCGATAAGCGCACCATATATGAGATTTGCTGTTTTTCGATATTGTGAACATCTGAATTCTGAATGTTCATTTCCATGAGCCACGAGCCCTACACCAATCATAGGAGTTGAAGAGAATCTCATGCTAGGTAGAGTTGAAAGGAGACAAAATCCTTCTGCGTTGTAGGGTTTTAAATCTCAATTATCTCAAACAATATTTGTTCCGGTATTGTTACGTGTATATTATTCTTTTTGGCGAAAGTTATCATCTTTTAATGTAGTCTGTTGGTATAACGAGTATATGATAGAATTGCTTGGGACTCTCTCTTTTGTTATTCGGCCATTACGGAGCAAACTTGAAAAAGCCAGCAGCTATAGTCCTCTAAATCTTCTTGGAACATTTCAAAGGCCAAAAGGCAACAAAACTCATTGAATGAAGTTTTGGTTTGAAATTCTTTAGAAGAATGAAAGCGGAACACCACGAACAAGCTTATTTCGTAATGAATCCATTGGCCGTGTACATTTTTATGCAGAGTTTTTATTTTCTGGCTTGTTCCAGTGGCATCATAACTCTCAAGACAATTTCTATAAAGTTATAATCTTCAGAGTAACTTAAACGTCAAAATATTAACCCTGCCCTACTATCAAGATGTTGCTCATTAGGAGGCCTGGAACCTCAAAAGTTAGATGACAACGGTGTACTATGCACGTATCTATATATATTATATAAGCATATAGGCCTACTGAGGGCGGAAATTGGCCTATTGGGAACAATAGGCCTACCGAAGCACTACGATGCACAGAAGATTACACATGATGTTGGTTTGTCAATTATTATATGGCTTGTCTTACACAAGATCACAATAAACAAACGGCAACTTGGTATTATGGGGAACATATCAATACTTATCTGTCCTCACAATCATACAATGGTCATCAAGCACATAGAGACCAAGCATCACAATAGTATTCAACATATCATAATCAAGGCAAGCATCGACAAAACGAACATATTATCAAATAATTCAAACAGCAGCCATAATCAAGGCAAATATCAATAAAATGAGCATAATATCAAGCAATTCAAACAGCGGACAGCATACTGAAGTTGTAACAGCCCGGGTAAATTTTTGATTTTTACCGGGACTGTAGAAATTGTTTCACCGTGATTTACTGTTGAATTAATCTCGGGTAATTAATTCGAGGTAAATCGATAGTCGTTTTTCGAAACCGAGAATTTTCCCGCTCTCGGGAGTTTCTTCCTAACTAACCGAGCCTCGGTTTTCGGTTCCGAGATTTGGTCGACGCTCGGGAGAATTAATCGGATTTTCCGAGCCCAAGTTATATTTTTGGACTCGGGACGGAATTTGTCGGAAAGACGGGAGTATCCCTGCGTCTACGAGATTCCGACACGAGAATTCGGACCGGCCATATGTGGTTGCCCCGAGCCACTCTTCTTCCTTCTTTTTCCTTCCTCTTCCTCTTTCCCGGCAATGTTTCTTCTCTCTCCCGGTTTCTCCCCAGCCGTGCGGGTCCCACTTTCTTCTCTCTTTTCTCTTTTTCCTTCCTTTCTCCTCTCCTTTTTCTTTTCTCCTTCTCCTTTTCTTTCCTCCCTTTTCTTTCCCCTTCCCAGCCGCCGAGCCCGTGAGACACCGGCCCTACCCCCACTACCTTCTTCTCTATTATTTTTTCTGTCCTCTTCCCCCTCCTCTCAATTATTCCCTCTGCCTCCCCTCTTCCTTCCTCCCCTCCTCACACCCATTTCCTTCCTCCCTCACCTCTGCGAGTCACCACCCCTGCCTCCTACCTTTTCTTTCTTTCTTTTTTCTTCTTTCTTCTCCTCCCTCCCCCTCCGGCAGCCCTGTCTCTTCCTCCTCTGACCGCTGCCGACCTCGCCCCTATTCCTCTCTTCTCCTCGCGATGCGCCGCCGCCCTCCTCCCATCTGCATCGCGCCCCGCCGTTCTCTTCCACCAATCACAACCGTCGCTGCACACCTTCTTTTTTCTCCTCCTCGCCCCTGTCTCATACTCCCTCGCTGCCGCCACTTCTTTGCATCGCCGCCCTGTGCACCTCACCTGCAACACGAAGAGTCGCCGGAGGAGACGAGTCGAGCACCGATGGCGAGGCCACTGCTGCTCACGCCGCCCCGATCTGCGACCCGTCTACCTCCGCTCGTGACCGCCGCCTTCTCTCCAGCGCCGCTGCAACCGGAGACGCCGTTGCCGTTGTGCTTGGTGAGTCTCTGGCCGCATCTGTTCTCCCATAATTCCTCTTGAGTTGTGTTTAGATTGGGTTGTTTTGATTGTTGTTGGTTTGTTCATAATCCGATTGTGGATGTGGTGTTACTGTGTGTTGTTGGCAGTGGGTACGATGATAGGAAGGTTTGGGTGATGCTGGCTTTGGGTTCTGTGAACAGTGTCGGTGGAGGTGCAGCCGTGAACAGTAGCAGAAGACTGGGTTGTTGTGGCCGCCGTGAACAGTGGTTGCCGGAATCCGGCACGGATCCGGCAGTCTCGGGTCTATTCCGGCGAAGCCTCGGGATTTTTCCGGCGAGCCCGGAAACGGACCCTCGGTAATTCCTTGGACCCGAATTATACCTTGGCGCGGGTTTGGGCTCGGTGCACAAGTGGGCTTGAAAACGGGCCGAACGTGCGGAGGCCCATATTACCGTGACATATATGCATTACCAACGGACCCCGAACTCTAATAACGAAACCCGAACAATGTTAACGAACCCGGACTCTAATTGTTTAATTAAAACAAAGATTTAATTTAATTAACCAAATACTAATCCTTAATTCCATTTATATTTCGTAATTCGATTTATAATTTTATTTTGTGTTGGACCATTAGAAAGACCTATAGTATTTAAATTCCGGTTTAGTTAATTTATATTTGGACTCTTAATAATTAAAGGCCCAATTATACTTATTTACTTGATTTAGTTGTCAAATGTAAACTAAAAATATAAATATGAATACCTATGAATTATAAACACATGTGTATAAATGATTACATATATATCCTACCAAATTTATGTTTGGCTAAATAATGAAGTTACAACTTGATTTATCGCATAAATATAAACATAAGGTTAAATAGGAGTTACCTACTATATATGTATAAATATGGTCACACTAGACATACGTATGATCTAGTATCGATTATGTATAAATATACGTATATATACATGTATTTTAATATGTTTATGTTTTTCCCTTATCGACAAAGGGCTAAAGGGCCGGGATATCGGCTTGAACGTTTGGATTTGGTTTTAATTTAAAATTAAGTATAATTAGAATATCGATAAGAAACTCGGTTTCGGTTTTATTTTGAAATTAAGTATAAATGGTATAATGAATAAAAAGGTTAATTTCATAATAAAGAAATTGGATAAGGCAAGCCGTATAACGATTTTTAAACCGGTATCATGCATAATCATTTTGTTGTGCATTATAAGTGATTATTGTATTCCTATATGTACACATAGGGTATCGGGATTTGACTGGATAGCAGTTTCAGAGACATACCAGGTGAGGATGGATAAACCCTGATATGTGCCCGTAATGCTGTGTGTGTAATTTTGTGGTTTGTGTGTTTTTGTTGTTTGTTTGATCTGCTGGAATGATTGTTGACTGTTACATGATTGCTATGGTATTGTTGATGCTGTTGTAGAAACGTGTTAGTCCTGTGTATGTCGTGTTGGAAATATTGTTGAACGGTTTGATATTGTTGAATTGTTTAATGTGAAAGTTTGGTGATATGAAATTGTTGACTGGATTGTGATATTGGTTCTTGGATGATGTGTTGAGGATGATGTTGGATTATTGATTGTGGACAATTGGGAAAAGGATAACGGAAATTGGAATGGAAATTGGATTTGATTATGAGATGATGTAATTGTCACTTGGAAAGTAGTGGTACAACTAGATGGTTAGAGACTAGTTCTGTGGTGCCTTGCCAGAGGATTTGTTGGTTGGGGTGTTGACCCCGGATTTGTGATATTGGGATGTTGATCCCGGATTTGAGATATTGGGATGTTGATCCCGGATTTGAGATATGGGGATGTTGATCCCGGATTGTGGTGGGGCCTGGCATCCAGAATTAGTTAATAACCAGGTACGACCCTAGCTTTTCCAGTGACGGGGCCCGGAAGATAAAATTGGTAATAAAAATAATTAAGCATTCATTGGTCTTGATATAGTTGTTATGGTAATTTACTTGTGTTGTGATTGGTTGAGCTTGATGTGATTGGGTGAGAGTCCTCTGTTGTGTTGTTTGTGATAGATTCATCTGAAGTGATTGTTGTGTTTACCTCGAAAGTGTTATGGTTGAATATATCACTGTTTATCTTTCGTCGGTGAGCGTTTCGGACTCATCCCTCGCCTGCGGGGTTTCATCCCGTAGGATGAGTTGTTTGTAGTGCAGGAACGTACCGGGCGAGCTGAAGCGTATCCCTTGGACGGGCTTGGGTCCATAGGTTGCATCTGTTACGCATACAGTGTTAGTGAGTCTTTAAGTCTTCCGCTGTGCATGTTTTTATTATTGATGGGCCGTTGGGCCGAGTTTATGTTGTCCACATTGTATGCTTGGGCTTTGTTGGGCTGGGTTGTCACAGTTCCGGCTTGTGTTTACTGTGTACGGTAAATACGGGTCGGGGCGTTTCAGAAGTTTATAAGTATATTTCCCCACTCAACCTTACTATATGCTCTGGAATCTGTCATCGGATTCCAATCTACGTTCTCTTCACCTATACATTTATAAATAACGTAACACAATTACTGATGCACAACAAATATGATATGCATGACGCGACTATTTAGTTACTGTGGCCTGTACTTATAACATGCCCAAAACCGATATCGGCAACCCAAAATATCATTCCCAAATTATGTTCCCAAAAATATACATATATTTATATATTTTTTAAAATTACTTTTATAATACTATAAATATTCCTATAACCATATATAATTTTTGTTACCCAAAAAGTATTCATATAAATATATATATATATATATATTTGGTATATACATAAGTATTATATATATAAATATTATATATAATACTATATATATATTGAAAAATTCCAACTTGATTCTAGAAATTCCATAAAAATTCCCAAACTGTCGGGTAATTCTCAGAATTGGAACTCGAGGCTCGGTTTACTATAAAAAAAAATTTCAAAGTTATTTATGTATGGGTTACTGTAGAAGAAATTTCATTAACCGCTATAAGAGTTAGAATGACTATAAATTTTACCAGGGTCATTATACAAAAACTATAAATTATATGTTGTATCATACTCAAATTCATTAATATTGAGGAATTCATATATTGGTTTATTCATACTATTATACCTAAATTCAACAATTTTGAGAAATCTATATATTGGTTTAAAACATAGTTGATAGTGAAATATATAGAGAGGTAAGGTTACTAGAATAAATAATAACTTTTTCATCTTCCAATTAGATTAAAGTACTTATTATGTGCATCTCAATTTAAGACTTAACTTGCTAATTAACTTGATTTTTTTTAAAAATTGGGTATGCAAAATAGAGCTATTTGTAAGAGGAGGGTTGAAATTGTCTTAATTCTATGAAAAAGAAAAAAAAAGAAAAGGATGGCATTAAGTAAAGAGGATTTACTCCGCTGTACCAGGAAAAAAAAAAAAAGGATTTACTCCACTGAAGGAAATACGGCGTCGAATCGAGAGTCAAACGGTAATTGTTTCTCAAAAGAAAAAGGCAGGGCCAGGGAGGTTCGACAAATACTAATAATTGTTTCTCAAAAAAAAAAAAAAAACTAATAACCCGGGAGAAAAAAGGACCGTTGGGAGGGAAAGCCACCGACTCTCCAAAACCCTAATAAATATAGGAGCCCTCGCGCCGTTCTCTCATTCCTTCTTCATTGTTAGACAGAAGCCCACGAAATTGTCATTTTTTCTTTCTCTAATTACAAACAAACCAAATACGAAGTTGTTAAAAGATCTTCCCCTCTCTCCCCTGTGATTTGCTTTGGTCTTCCCCTGTGATTTGCTTTGGTCTTCCCATAGAATGGCACAAGTACTGCCTCGTCATCCAACCCCTAGCCCTCTATTGAAGAGCAGCAATCGCCGCCCCAAGAGCAAGAGATCGCCCGAGGAGGAGGATGACGACGGTGGTGGTGGTGGTGGTCCCCCTCTGGCCGCGGCAACCGCACCCGTACCGGCACCGCCTTCTCTCTTTTCCGATCTGGTTCCCAATTCTCTTTCTTCTTCTTGTTCTAAGGATCCTTATGTGATGGCTTTGGAGCAGTTTGGTGTCCATCTCCCATCTGGGTATTACTTTACACCCTCCATAGATGAATTGGTGGGCTACTATTTGCTGCGTAAGATTAATGGCACCTTGCGCCCCATCGATGTGGCTTTGATCCCCGACTGCGATGTGTACGGTGATGAGGAGCCGTGGGAGATGCTTACCCGCCTCAAGAAGAGGTCTCGGAGAATCGGGACTAACGGCGGCACTTGGCATGAGGATACCAAGAAACGCCATCCGGTGACTGGCATGATCATCAAGGCTGTCGAGAGACAATTCAGTTACCGGAACCTCAGCTCCCCCAACTGCAAGTTACCGTGGCTGTTGAAAGAATTCACCTTGGATAACTATGCCGGTGACTTTTCTGTTTGTGAGCTCAGGAAGAAGAGCTGCAATACCGCTGTTGGCTCCTCTGATTCCGGTTCTTCTTTGAGTTCCCATCCTGCTAACGACATTATGATGCCTCAGTTGTCTCCTCAATCCGATCCTGTTTGTGCTCCTTTGCCTTCCCACATAACCGACCTGGTTGAAGAGTCTGAGTTTGAGGCAGAGCTGGATGATATCCTTACTAGGATTGATTTCTCCGGTTGTGAAGATATACCATCCACACCCACATCAACATCACAATTGGAAACTGATGATGTGTCCCCTTTCCTTGTGCCCGGTAAGGACGAGGGCCTCATCAACATTGAAGCTTATCACTTGGAATCTCTTGGGGATGTGGCTGAACTTCAGCTGGTCTATGACGGTGCTCTAACCTCCTCTGACGATTTGGAACTTGCACCACCAAAGGCTGACGATAGAGAACATGCCCCATGGATGAGCATGTTGATCAGAAGCTCCTGCCGTGAACAGCCTCCAATCCAAATGGTCCCCTTAAATTCTATTCTACCGGATCCGAATTCATCCTTGTGCTGAGGAGGCTGTGACTGATGTTTATTCTTTATTCATCAGGGTTAATTGTAGGATTTATCACTGTATTCAACTCCTGATGTTGTTTTGTACAAAGGCAAAAACAGCCATACACTATTGTGTTAATAGTAACAGTCTTAATTTTTAAGAGCATCTGCTATATTTGCTTGTTCAGAATGTTCAAAAATTGCATTCTATTGAATGGGTTCTTTGTTTCAATGAATGTTCTCTACCTTTATTGTTAACCATACTCCAACCCCTCTTTGTGAGCTACGGCTTTGCTTCTCTTTTCTGTACTTCCTGGTCTTAAGATTGCATTTTTGAATTAGCTCAAGTCTTTATGTCAGTTGGACTTGAACAGGGTATGCTTTGTTTCTTATCTTTTATTATTGTTTTGTCTGCCCCTATGTTGCGTCTCTGTGTGGTTTGTTGTGGTTGATATTAGAGGGTTAATTGTCCCTTGAAAAGCTAAAGGAAGTGGGCTGAAAGAGTAATCAAAAGTTATGCAGGTATTGTATGTGTTCTTGAAGCTAAAGTGCGGTAGCCAAATGTATTCGCTCAATGATTTTTCACGATTGGAATTTTGCTCATAATTATGCTCATGCAGAGTTGGGCAGAATTTGGTAACTATGGAATAATCGATTCTCTGCGGATATCATTGACTCTGATGCAAAGGCTATTGATTGCTATATTACTTATCACTTCTCACATATCAGGATGAGCAGATTGACTGCTTTCAAACTTTTTTCTCATGGTTCAAATTTGAGTTGTCAGTGTGAGTAGGTACTATATTATATCCTAGGTTGATAAGCTTTTGCCATCACGTTGGATCTAGGCCCTGGAGTGTTCTGGGAGATTTTAATTTTAGTATTGTTGCTCACGAAGATGAATCTACTTCTCCTGTTGGTTATACAATGGAAGACCTGAGAAAGTTTGGTATGCCTTTCTAATGCAGTGCTGATGGATCTTGTTTTGTCTGGTCCTACTCATTATTGGAGTGACCGGCAACCTAGTAATCATGTTTATACAAAGCTGGATCTTGTTCTTGTTATTCCTTTTTGGCTTGATCTGTTCCCGAATTACACGGCAAATTTTTACTCCCTGGAATCTCTAATCGTTGCCCAATGGTACTTAAAGACAATATTCCTACCTCTTCAGGTTCACGTGCCTTCAAATTTCTTCGTTGCTGCTTAACTCATCCTGAGTTTGCTGGTATAGTGATTAAGGTAGAATTTGTTCTGCTGAAGGAGAGCTCCCTATTCAGTTCAGCAACAAATTATTCAGGGGAGTATGCTATCAATTCCATTGGTCTTGAGCAGCCTTTGGGTAATAGTTCACTTGAACTAAAGTTGGTCAGGAGGAGGCTATTCTTCAGCAGAGATCACATATTAATGGGATTAACTGTTGTTATTCCAATTCCCTTTTCTTTCATAATGCTCTCAAAGTGTGAAGATTGAGGAATTTAATCCAAAGTATTGTTAATTCTTCAGGAGAGACTCTTACTTCTTTCTCCTTGATTCAGAAATAAATTTTTGTGTTTTTTTAAGACTTTTCTAGGACAAGAAGACCTGAATGTTACAGGTGGTGATCTGGGATGTTTCCAATCTTTGTTAACTCAACAAATTTCTCAAGAGCAGTGTGTCTTTCTGCTTACTGTAAGTCTCTGGGGTAGAAGTAAAATCGGCAATGTTTACATTATAATATTTTTCTTTTTCCTCTCTTTTGCTATGTGAGAACTGTATACATGTGTGTATTCCTTTCTGTGAGAAAATTCTTCTCCGTATGTACGTGCTTGCACGGACTTTTGATAAATGATGTGTCCTTTTACGAAGCACAGAGAAATCTTCTTGAGATAATATTTGTCTCCTGTATTTGTTAACATAGACATTTCTACTGGATAGATTTTGTAGTAATTCTAACAGTGCCTGTAATATAATATTTGTAGCCAACACCTTTATGTGCATACTTTTCTTCCTTTTGGCTTTAGTAGTTTTATATAAATTTGGACCCAGCTCAAATTACTTGTCTTGTCCAGGGTCTCCTTTCAAAATTATTGGATTTGAGGATGGTCTGTCACATGTGGAAGCAAGATGTCCTGCAATACTTTTTAAGCAGCAATTAACTGCTTGTGTAGAGAAGATTTTTGGGTTGATCAGAGATAACTTGAAGAAAGAATTGTCGCCACTGCTAGGTTTTTTTTTTTTTGAACAATCGCCACTGCTAGGTTTATGTGTTCAGGTGAGTGCTGACAAATCCAGGGTAGGGTTGTCATCCTTGCGGGACATTTTGTGATTTAAGTGACCAATTCATGCTTATAGACACAAACAATTGTTGAGGTATATATATTGCTGTCATTTCAACTGGCTGGGTAAGAATTGTCCAGAATGGATACCAGATCCCTTCCAGTACTGCTTGGCCTTCCTTTCATACTGGAAGATCTTCAGGTTTATGGAAATGTTTTGTCAAGTCTGGCGAATGTGGCAGTACACTGTTCAGGTTTCAATGATTTTGTATATATGGATGTGGGTGATGGGAGTAGATGTAGTTTCTGGTTAGATAAGTGGTCTGAATGTGGAGTGGTTAAAGAGCGCTATCGGAGGCTTTTTTTCTATTGCCCTCGATCAGAATGAAGTGGTGAAAGATGTTTTCTCAGTTGTAGGTAGTCTTTGGGTGTGGAGTCCACGTTGGAGGAGACATTTGTTTGTTTGGGAAGAAGAACTAGTGGAGAACCTGAACAAAGAGTTACAGAATGTAAGTCTTCATCAGTGAAGAGTGGATCAATGGAGATGGAGGGGATCTTCTGATGGATTTTTCTAAGCCAAATCAGGATATGTACTATGTTTTGCAATGGTTTCTTTTTGCTGAAATGAAGCCTTCTTGTTGGATGGGGCTGGCGCCGCCCAAAGCTGAATGTTTTCTTTGGTTGGCGTTTCAGCAAGGAATTGCTACTAAGGAAGTTCTATTAGATCGGAGGATTATTGTTGGTGGTGATGCTTTGTGCCTGTTTTGCTATAGGGAGATTGAGTCAAGAGATCATGTTTCTATCCATTGTCTTTTTTCTTGGAGATTGTGGTCAAGGATTGCGTCTTGGTGGGGTTTGGTTGGTGTGTGCCGTGTTGTTTAGAAATTTTTTTTGAGCAAATGGTATGGTAGTGCAGGCTCTTATAGAGCCAAGTCTTCATGGTTAATTGTTTGGTATGCTACTATGTGGAGTTTATGGTTAGCAAGGAATAAGGTCTTCCAGAGACAGGATGTTTGAGACAATTATGTTGACTTCGATCTCCTGGATTAAGGCAAAACAATCAGCCTTTCCCTATCATCTTGCAGATGTGCTTATCTGTTCGGGGAGTATTAGAGAGTGGCACGGTGTAAAATGTAAGTTGTGCTTTGTTTAAATTCTGGGTTTATATGCTGAGGGAGTTAGTTCTATACTAGATGTAAACTTCCTGACTTGTTTTGTGCCGTATTCATCCTTTCTGAAAAAAACTATCCTTTATATATATATAAAAAAAAAAAACTGGTTTTAATCGCCTTACATTGCTGTAATTGCCATGGAAGAAAGTTAAAGAAGTCTCTATCCTGATATTGTATGAATGGTATTATTAAGCATTTTGTTGTAGTTGTGTTCATTAAAGAACTATTAGTCTCTGCCGCTTAATTTCTTTCTTTTTCAATATCATTAGTTGGAATGAGTCCACGTTGGAGGAGACCTAGTGGAGAACCTGAATAGAGAATTACAGAATGTAAGCCTTCATCCGGGAGGAGTGGATCAGTGGAGATGGAGGGGATCTTCTGATGGATTTTTCTCAGCCAAATCAGGATATGTACTATGTTTTCCAGTGGTTTCTTTGGCTGAAATGAAGCCTTCTTGTCGGATGGGGCTGGCGCCGCCCAAAGTTGAATGTTTTTGTTGGTTGGCGTTTCAGCAAGGAATTGCTACTAAGGAAGTTCTATCAGATCCGAGGATTATTGTTAGTGGTGATGCTTTGTGCCCGTTTTGCTTTAGGGAGACTGAGTCAAGAGATCATATTTTTATCCATTGTCTTTTTTCTTGGAGATTGTGGTCAAGGATTGCGTCTTGGTAGGGTGTTAGTTGGTGTGTGCCGTGTTGTTTAGAAATTTTTTTTGAGTAATGGTATGGTATTGCAGGCTCTTATAGAGCCAGTCTTCATGGTTAATTGTTTTTTTTTTTTTGAGAAATATCTTCATGGTTAATTGTTTTGTATGCTAGTATGTGGAGTTTATGGTTAGCAAGGAATAAGAAGGTCTTCCAGAGACAGGATGTGGATTGGGCGAGGATGTTTGGGACAATTATGTTGACTTCGATCTCCTGGATTAAGGCAAAACTATCAGCCTTTCCTTATCATCTTGCAGATGTGCTTATCTGTTCGGGGAGTATTAGAGGGTGGCACGGTGTAAAATGTAAGTTGTGCTTTGTTTAAATTCTGGGTTTATATACTGAGGGAGTTAGTTCTATTCTAGATGTAAACTTCTTTCGATGATCCCGTTGTATGTATCTTATCTTATCCTTTCTGAATCACCTTGCATTGCTGTAATTGCCATATCCTGATATTGTATGAATGGTATTATTGTCCTTTAGGCATTTTTTTGTAGTTGTGTTGTGTTCATTAAAGAACTATTAGTCTCTGCCGCTTAATTTCTTTCTTTTTCAATATCATTAGTTGGAACGAATCTTAATATTTACTTACTACTACCTTGCAATTCACACCCAAATAGATCAGTTTAGCCTTCTCTCAATATGGAACCACTTGCTTAAATAATTGGTGGAATATGCCGGTATCAGGTTCCTGAACAGAAAATTGTGTTTCACATCGATCTGTGCGCTATTGAATGTCCATTACCAAGAGCCAGAGCCATAAGCCAATCAAAGGATAAGGAGGGAAGCAACTGTCTTGGTGGTGTGGACTTTTTTATGTATAATAATGGACTGTAATTGATCTCAAGCAGTTTTTATCTCTTTGCTTTTCTTTTTATTTTTTGAACCAAAACAATATTGTTTCTGTTGGGAGAATCTTTGTGATTGACAATTCCCACATGCGGCAGACTCGTTCATCTTCAGTAGAGGCATGTTTATCTGTTAAGGAATTATTAATTTAGCTCGCCAATGATCTATTTTAGGTTTGTAATTTTTTATTAGATTTGGATTAAGAATTGGATAAGGCAATAAGAACCGGGAGGGGAACATCAACTTAAATTAAACGGAAGTTACCAAACATTTTAGACAGGACAACTAATATTTGGTAAAGCATAGGATTATCCTAATTATTTAAAACTAAACTATTCAAATTTAAAAGATTACCAGAAAGAAAAGGGAGATGTTATAAATTTAATAGTATTATTACTATTTCGGCCAGCAAGGGGCAAGCAAACGTCTCAATAGCCCATTGGCTACATTGCTCCAGCTAAAGCAAATGGCAAGCTAACCAATCAGCTTCATCCATCAAGCATTTCCTCCATTAAAAAACTAAGGAAGAAACAAAAAACAATCACACAGTGCACAGTAGCTAGTCAAGATAAATTCTTTATTTCTTACATCACTTCTCTTTTTATTGGTTGTTGTTGCCTTTTCTCTTCCTTGTTTGAAGAACTCACAAGACAGGCTCTCTGTCCCTCTTTCCCTTCAATCGCATCCCTGCAGGGCGTTCAAATGGCTTCCACCACCGCCAGTAGATGGCTGAGGCCTGAGGTATCCATGCATCACTTCAGATCCCTCGATTTATTACTCCTATTTCTTTCTAGACCAATCCCTTCTTTCTTTCTTTCATTCCTGTACTTTTGGTTTATGGTTTGACTTTTGATGTATGTGTCCATCAAGAATGTAACTTTGCATGTGGGTGGATGTAGGTGTACCCTCTGTTTGCTGCTGTTGGCGTAGCTGTGGGGATCTGTGGGTTGCAGTTGTACCGTAACATCCGCATCAACCCTGAAGTCAGGTTGTTTATCTCTCTTTTTCCCTCTTTGTATCTGTGTCTCCTTTGTTAGGACAAGAACCTGAATTCTGTTTTCCTGCGTATGTTCTTGTATTTTTTGTGTGTAGTTATAGTTTAGACTTTAGACTCTTGTGTATGATTGCCTCAGGTGCTTGTTGCAATAATCGATCTTTTATTATAGGGATAGGTGCTGTTATAAGTTTAGTAAGTGTGTGATTTTATCCGATGGAAAATCAATGGTTGAACTGGAAGCCTCATCTGGTGAAACGGTCATTTCTGGTGGTATTAATGGAGACTAAAGAGTAGAGGGTCAATTCTCTCTGAAAATGTTTCTTTACATGCTAACAAAGGCTTTGACTTTAAGTTAAGAGACGGCCTTTTGGATTTATTTCCTTCTGAAAACAATATAATTCCAAAAATTTCTTAGTTCCACTAGAAAAGGGCTTTTCTCTTTATACATATGTCTTCCTTGATTTATAGTACTTTGAAGGGATCCGTAGGGTTGATATGCATTTGAATACTCACGGGTTTGCAATTCTGTATTTAGGGTGAACAAGCAGAACAGGGCAGCTGGAGTTCTGGAGAACCATCAGGAGGGAGAGAAGTATTCCGAGCATGGTCTAAGGAAATTCGTCCGCAACAAGACACCAGAAATCATGCCATCCCTTAACCGCTTCTTCACAGAACCAAAATGAAGGATTGGATTATCAATAATGTACTAATCTCTAGCCAAGTCCAAACCAAGGTCATATTCCAGAGCACTGTGGTTGGACCAAGGTCACATTCAATAGTATTGTGGTTGTCTCGTGCTAGTAATTTGTGATGTTGTCGATCCATGGTGTCTGTGTTTGAGATACAAGACTAAACTCTGAATTGATGTGTAATAAACCTTGTTTACCCGGTATTAATTGGACTGTTACTTCTTGGGAATGAGTGACCGAGTCCATGTTCTATGAATGTTGATGTTATGGATAGACTCTTGCTCATTTCCTAGTCGATTTAGCAGGGTTTACCTTTTGACCTTTTCATGGTTCAACTCTTTGAATCTTGTGACTACAAACATTAATCCTTGGCAAAATTTATGCCGGCAATTAGTTGCCTAACGAGAGAATGTTATAACTTTGGCCCTCGATTATCTAGAGAAAGAACCCCGTCCTAAGGGCTCGGACTATATCTTATGCTTCGCAAGAAAATAATGGGTTCACTTCTCATTATTGTTCACCTTTACTACCCCATGCTTGCCACATGGCCTGATGCCAACTAAACCTCAAAAAACAGTTCCAAGTTCCAACTAATAATAATAGTTTGTTTCCAAACAAATCTAATAATAATAGTTACAAAAATGAATCTAATGTTCTAAGAAAACAACTGAATTAGACATTACAGTTTTAAGTTGGAATTGGAAAGATAGATGCAAATACAACTTCAAATTTCCACTTTAACCACGAGAGCTGGCTTCAGGCCGGACTAATGATAATACAGTTAAAGACTTACAATAGATACCACGTCAAGCACATAAGGAGCTCTTCACCATCAGCGTCCGCGATATCACAATTATGGTATTTCCCGTTCTGTTTGTCTTAAAATCTGGAGACGGAAGAATATCTGTATGCCTTTCAGAACAGGGGCATCAGGGAGGCAAATGCTCAACATCCATGGCAGGGAAGCCGGATTCTGCTGTTCTCATACCTCGAAGGATACTCTTTGCCTCTTCTTTCCCCTGCAACCATGTACATATAATTCAAAAAAAAGAATAAGAGAAACCCTAATTCGTGCATTTGTATTTTCAACTCTGGATAAAAGGACTGAAATTCCTAATTTACAAGAAGACATAGTTCATGGAACTCACCGGGCCAGAATAATCAAGAACACGGGAGCAATATATCTCTGCTTCTTCAAATCTCTTGTGGGCTCTGCAGTGATTCGCAAGGAAAAGTAAAGCTTCAACCATATGTTGGCTCTCCCTCTCTTCAGCTTCCATCCTCTCCAAGTCCTTCTTGTAGTAAAATGCTGCCTCTTCAGGACGACCAAGCTCAATGTGCAGTTTTGCTAATTGATATAGGGCTATCGCTTCTGTGTCGTTGCAATTTGCAGCTCTTTTGTAACACTTTATGGCCTCCTCAAGCATGCGAAGCTGATCAGTCTCATAACACTGAGCCATGGCAATCCACAACCGAGCATCATTCGGCTGCAAGAACACAGACTTCTTAAAATAATGAAGAGCATAGAATGTCATTCCTGTCATCTCGTAAGCTTGTCCTAGCCCATACCAGGCTCGATAATCGCAAGGATTGATATCCACAGCTCTTCGATAGGCATCAACAGCAGCAGGAGTGTTTTTCATTTCAACATACTCATGGCCCATTAGTGTCCAAGCAGACAAGTAGTTTTTGTTCAACTTGAGAGCCCTTTTAAAGTAGATCACTGACTTCTCATGTTGCCCCTTTAAACTGTAATAATTTCCAATGATGCAACAAGATTCAGGCCTGTATTTATCAGTTGTAAATACCCTGTGAGCAAGGTAACTAAGGGCAGAGAAACACTCCTTTGCATAAAGCACATTGGAATACATATCCATGTCTTCCACTCGATACGGGTCATTCCTCAAAAGTTCTTCAAATATCACCTCTACTTGCTCAAATTCTCTTAGACTATACTGGACTTTTGCAATTTGAGCCTGAATGTAGTTACTAAAACCAAAAATTCCCTGTAAATACTCATACTTCGAAAGAGATTCATTGTGCATCCGGAGTTCGTGATAAGCACTGGCAAGGAAGAAGTCCTTCATCCAGTGGTTACTGAGATTGAGACTGTTCAAAATCTCGATTGTACTGCATGTAGACTGCAGCTCTGACCAGGCATTCCAATTCCAAGGGTAGCTATTCACTGACTCCACAAGGACAGTACGGGCAAGATTGAGATTGCCTTTCTCTTTGAGGACAAGACCATACAAATACAACCCAAAGGGATCAATCATGCCATTCTTGCGAAGTATTGACAAATCTCTATCCAGGGAAGCCAACTCACGGTTCACAACGTCGCCCTTACCTAAAGGCCCCTCAAGTTCTATCATCTCTTCTTCCTTCCTCTTTTCTCCAGCCTTCAATACCAACGAGAAAGTGAGACATAAAAAACCGAACTATATACATGTTAAGGCTCTGAAAGAGCATGTAAGTAATTTGGTCATAAAACAGTCATCCAAACCAAAGAAAAAAGTTATTTTAAAACAGCCACCAGCATACATGCATCTATTTTGGAAAGACACAATTACTATAAATGAAACTCACCAGATAGAGAGCATAACAGCGCAAGAACACAGATTTCTTTCCAGTTTGATTCCGAAGCACATGATGAGCCCTCCTATAATCCCGGCAGTCAAAGTAAGACTTAGCCAAGAAGTAAAAGTCACCATCCACGGCCTCATCTTCCTCCAACGCCGGCGTGGACACATAAGAAATCCCGGCAATCGGCGTCGAAGTGACCTCACTGGTCCGGAACCTTCTCCGAATGCTGGAGCTTCCACGCTGGAATCTGGTGTTCGCTGGAGTGAACTTCTCAGGGTCTTGCTCAATCCCCACCAACTGCTCTGCCGCCCTAAAACCACACACAAAACACACATCCACCCCAAAAGAACACCCAGATGATTAAAACACCAAGAAAGTAGCTTTTGAAGAAAACCCAAATGGGTCTTGTCCTAAATCTAACACTACACTGAAGGAAAGACGAGTAATTGAATGCAGAGGAATTACGATTGCGGGGTTTAGGGTTTTAGAGAAAGAGGTACCATTTGGTGGCAGAGTAAAGGCAGCGGTCGCTGAGTTGGCGAATCGCGGCCCGGAGCTCAGTCCTGCAATTCTCTTTTGAACTCATTGGTCTTCGATCTCTGTCTTCCGTTTAGCTTTGAACTAATCACGCACGAGTCGACCCTCTTGTCCTAACATTTTCTTCTCTTTCGTCTACTCAAAATGTACACTAAAAATGACTTCAAAATCAAAAAATTGTCTTCGATGGTTCTTTTTAGCGCTCAGGTCTTCTTTTCAAACCGAGATAGTCTTCGTTAGTGATTTGATAGGCCTGTCAATAAGAGCCCACGATTATCCAAAGCCCATACCAAAATTCAGCCCAATTTAGTTTTACTTTTTTTTTCTTAAAGCCAAATTGGTCCAAAATGTAACCCAAAAATGCTCACTCACCCGATGAAAACCGGGCCACCTTCTAATCTCCTCCGTCTCCAACTACTGCCACCACCGCCACCGTCGCCGGCGGCGGAAGTAAGCTCTCTCACCACCCTAATCCTCACCTCACAAAACCCGCAAACCCTAGCCCAAACCCTCCACTCCCCGACCATCCAATGGACCCCACACCTGGTGAACTCGATCCTGAAACGCCTATGGAACCACGGGCCCAAAGCTCTCCAATTCTTCACCCTCCTCTCCCGCCACCCTTCCTACACCCACCACCCGTCCTCCTTCGACCACGCCGTCGACATCTCCGCCCGCCTCCGCGACTTCCGCTCCATCTGGTCCCTCGTCTCCCGCATGCGCTCCGCCCGCATCGGCCCGTCCCCGAGAACCTTCGCCATCATCGCCGAGCGCTACGCCGCCGCCGGAAAACCCCACAGGGCGGTCCGGGTCTTCCTTTCCATGCAGGAGTACGGCTGTTTCCAGGATTTGCATTCATTTAATACGATACTTGATGTGCTTTGCAAGTCGAGAAGAGTGGAGATGGCTTATAATTTGTTCAAGGCCTTGAAGGGTAGGTTTAAGGCGGATTGTGTTACTTATAATGTGATGCTTAACGGGTGGTGTTTGATTAAGAGGACACCTAAAGCGCTGGAGATGATGAAGGAGATGGTGGAGAGAGGGTTGAGCCCGAATTTGACTACGTTTAATATTATGCTTAAAGGGTATTTTAGAGCTGGTCAGCTTAATGAAGCTTGGGATTTCTTTCTGCAGATGAAGAAGCGGGATTTTGAGGTTGATGTTGTAACTTACACTACTATAATTCATGGGTTTGGTGTTGCCGGTGAGATTAACAGAGCAAGAAATGTTTTTGATCGGATGATAAATGATGGGGTTTTGCCTTCGGTGGCAACTTACAATGCTTTGATTCAGGTCTTGTGTAAGAAGGATAGTGTGGAAAATGCTGTCTTGGTTTTCGAGGAGATGGTGAAGAAAGGGTATGTGCCTAATGCAACGACGTATAATGTGGTGATTAGAGGATTGTGTCATGCGGGTGAAATGGGGAGAGCAATGGAGTTTATGAGAAAAATGAAGGATGAGGAGGAGTGCGAGCCTAATGTTCAGACATATAATGTTTTGATTCGGTACTTTTGCGAGGGGGGAGAGATTGAGAAGGGGTTGGAATTGTTTCAGAAGATGGGTAGTGGCGATTGCTTGCCGAATTTGGATACGTATAATGTACTGATCAGTGCCATGTTTGTCAGGAAAAAATCTGAAGATATGGTTGTGGCAGGGAAGTTGTTGATTGAAATGGTTGATCGGGGATTCCTGCCTCGAAAATTTACTTTTAATCGGGTTCTTAATGGGCTTTTGTTGACTGGTAATCAAGGTTTCGCCAAAGAGATTCTCAGATTGCAGAGTCGATTTGGTCGTACACCCCGTCAGTTCAAACCGTGAGTCCCATTGAAGTTTGGCGCATTTGTGACGGGGATGTTTCCTTCTACTGTTCTCTAAACGCAGCACAAGAATGGTGTTGGTATTCAATATTGGTTCATAAACTGGTGTAACGGAGGCAAATGGGTTTGGTGGCATGAAGTAGAGGTGCTTCCTTCTCTGCTGTTTGTATTGTGTTTCAATCCAACTTCTGCATAGAAGGACGAGGTGCTGTTTCAATACTCATAGAAGTTGTTGATTGAAATGGTTGATCGGGGATTCCTGCCTCGAAAATTTACTTTTAATCGGGTTCTTAATGGGCTTTTGTTGATTGGTAATCAAGGTTTCGCCAAAGAGATTTTCAGATTGCAGAGTCGATTTGGTCGTACACCCCGTCAGTTCAAACCGTGAGTCCCATTGAAGTTTGGCGCATTTTTGACGGGGATGTTTCCTTCTACTGTTCTCTAAACGCAGCACAAGAATGGTGTTGGTATTCAATATTGGTTCATAAACTGGTGCAACGGAGGCAAATGGGTTTGGTGGCATGAAGCAGAGGTGCTTCCTTCTTTGCTGTTTGTATTGTGTTTCAATCCAACTTCTGCATAGAAGGACGAGGTGCTGTACATTACTCATGATAGTGAACAAGACCGAAAAGCGTATGTGTCTAATGTGTATAATTTTGGTGCATAGGATCATCTACGAATGAAGTTTTGCGATAGCGAAAATTTGAGGTCAAACGAGGAGGATATTTTTCATGTGATGGCAAAGACTTGAGCTTCTTGTTCTCCAGACACTGGGTCTCCGCCTCTTAACACGTTGAAATTCACAAGAAGGTATACTGAAAATGGAGAAAAGAAGCTGAATATATTGTGGACAAGCTCTTCTTGCCCCATCATACCGTGGCTGCTTGGCATGCATTGTCTCCTTATTCTAACACTACTCGTTTGAAGGTATAGACACAGAGCAGTAGCTTGGTCATGGACAATTCTTCCCTATCTTTGAAACAAAGATTTAGTGTTGGGAGATTTTCTTTCTTATAATTGTAGAGGTATTCAATTGCCTTTTTAAGTTTTCTTGACCTGAATGAGGAGCTTCAACTATCACCACTCTTCTAGTTTCCAGTGCTTACCTTTCTGGGACTGGCTTACAACATTAACAACTGATGTTTGTATTCAAATTTCAAACAAAATAGGCCATGGCCATTTCACAAAAGAAGAAAGGAGTGAAACCGAAAAAGAGAAGAACCCACATTACTACCCATCAGCCCAACAAAAAGGAGAGAAAGGAGGGGCCCAAACCAGAGCGAGCCAGTGTCTGTCCACGATATCAAAAAAAAGAGAAGGCTAAAACGGGTAAATCAAGCTAATCCAAAGGCAGGCGCGTCAAATGCAATTCAAAATCCCGCCGTTAAGGTAGCAATTTTCCCCCGAACATTTTTTTTTCAAAAAGAAAGAAAAGAAACCGAAAACCTGAAACCTCCCTAAACGGCTCCATCTTTTCAAAATTCCCACCCCGCCCGCCTTCCAAACCCCCAAAAATCTCACCGCCTCTTTTTTAACGGTCCTCCCTCTCTCTCTCTCTCTCTCCCTCTCTCTTCACTTTCAAACCTCAATTTCTTTCACCCACCATCTCCCCCTCTCTTTCTCTCTATCAGATCTGGTAGCAGGAGACATGTCGTTTCTGGGCACCAACCCGCCGGAAACTTCAAAGAAGCG
This sequence comes from Turnera subulata, assembly GCA_028386065.3. Lineage (NCBI taxonomy): Eukaryota > Viridiplantae > Streptophyta > Magnoliopsida > Malpighiales > Passifloraceae > Turnera > Turnera subulata. The sequence continues at coordinate 15,769 of JAKUCV010000924.1, read as the reverse complement.
CCGCAACTACTGTAGAAAGCAGAAATCCCTCGGCCTCTTGTGCACCAAGTAGTACTCTTCCTTCCCGCACTTCTATTCTTCTTTTCTTGGGTTGTTGTTTTTTTCTTCTCATGAGTTGAATTGGTTTTGTTATGCAGCTTCTTGAGCCTGTATGATCGGCAAGATAATGACGTAGTTGGCCTCGACGATGCCGCTAAGAAACTAGGTCTGCTTGTCTCGATCCTTTTTCTCTTTGAGGTTTTGGGGATACCTGGGTGGTTTCGGATTTTTAATGGGTTTTTTTTTTTGTGTTTTTTAGGTGTGGAGAGACGGCGGATCTATGATATTGTTAATGTTTTGGAGAGTGTTGGGGTCAGATTTTAAAACTTTTACCTCTAATTTTTTTTGGTTTTTATGGTGGATTTTTTTTCTTTTTTTCCAAATAAATTAATGTTATGTTTTTTATGTTTATTTTGGGTATTTGGCCAAATTTCAGGTGCTTAACAGGAGAGCCAAGAATCAATATTCCTGGAGAGGGTTTCAAGCAATCCCTAAGGCTTTACAAGGGTTAAAGGTGAATATGAAGGCCTGGCTTTGCTTTTTTATTGGAGAGATGAGATCTGTTAATGTTATGGACTTATGAGTTATGATGATTCTTACTCTTTTAACGGTGTAATAGGAGGAGGGCTTCAAGGAGAATCCCAGCGCACCAGACAAGGGTACAGATAGTGCTGTAAAAGTAAGTGAATTGGGGGTTTTCTCTCTTTTTTCTTCTCTTTGTAAGATTAGAGCGTGTTCATGTGAATCCCTCTTCTCTCCGTTTTGTTCTTTTAGGATTTGGATGATTATGACGAAAATGAAGAAGATGATGATTCTGATTCCAATCCTAATACGGGAAGCCAGAATGACAATTCAGTTCCGGGTGGAACTGCTAAGTCCGCAGCAGGGTCAAGATTTGGTAAGTGTTATGCACTTGTGATCCCAAATAATCTGGGGTTCTTAACAGTTATCACAGTTTTGGATCAGTTATGCCTCAAATTATTCACATTTATTAGAAATAGTAGATTTGATTGATCTCTTGTCCAACAAGCACCTTTCTTGTGGTATTTTATGACTGAGCTCATTTGTTTTTGTTGCAGATAACAGAAAAGAAAAATCATTGGGACTTCTCACTCGAAATTTTGTCAAGCTATTTGTGTGCAGTGACGTGAGTGGAAACCTGAGTGGTTGCTTATTTACATATTGTTATGTCATTATCTATTCGTTTGTTTCTTACGAATAATTCTTTTCAGTCGGAGCTGATCTCCCTTGACGAAGCTGCAAAATTATTGCTTGGGGATGGACATAATGCATCAATAATGAAAAGTATGTCTTCTCGAACTTTGTTCTTTCAAGATTTAAACAATAGCAACTCTGTAACTCAACTAATGTTTCTGTGATCTTGGCAGCTAAAGTTAGACGGATATATGATATTGCAAATGTGCTGTCTTCTTTGAAACTCATTGAAAAGGTAATCTATTGTTACTCTAATACAAATGTTTTTGCCAAAACATCCATTCATTAAATTCTGAATTCTCCATGAATGGTACATGCAGACCCATACAGCAGATTCTAGGAAACCTGCATTTAGATGGTTCGGTGTAGGAGGGAAATCATCGAATTTGTCACGCAGTACTTTTGGTATGAAAAGGGAATTTGGAGCTGATATTACTAACACTTGTTTCAAAAGAAACAAAATGGACTCCTCAGCTGTTGGAGATCAGAGCCAGAATTTGAAGATGCTTGGTACATGTAGTTCAGGCTATGATCCACCGCAGGGGTCTAAGAGTTATCAGTTTGGCCCATTTGCTCCTGCTAATTTTCCAAAATCTGGTGGCCCTGAGAAAGAAGTTCCTGAGAAGCATGATTGGGAGAAGCTTGCCTCCACTTATCGGCCACGATATCACAACCAAGGTATGCAACTAACTCGATGCTTGATCATGCAATAGAGAAAGCCAGTCATTTCGCCAGGATTTTTGTGTTTCAGTTTCTTAGTTTTTCTTACAAAATGTTTTGATAATTGGTTTCATCAATTTGTGCTAATTGTGCTTTGCATTCTTGAGATGCACATCTATTGGCTGATAGCAAGGCCAGGCTCCTTGTTTTTGTCATGTGGGTGCTTTATTGTCTGGCGGAAACCGGTTCAAGAAATCTCCTAGGGCTTCAGCATTTTGATTTTCCTGTTGAGCTATAGATGATCCATAAAAGTAGTATATAGGAAGAGTTTCTGTTTTTGTTTTAGATCGAGGAGAATATGACATGGCCCTGAGTGGGAAGAATGCTTCCTACTTGATGTGCTAACCACGGCCTTCCTCACAGCATCAACTGTTACGTTCATACTTGTACACATTTCCTCAATGTGATGCATTTGATGCCATTTAATATAACAATAATATCTTACACAGGGTTAAGGCAAATGAGTACACAAGGGTTAAGGCAAATGAGATAATCAAATTGCTTTTATTGGTTTCCTGAGGTCAATATACAAATAGATTACTAACTGTTCAGAAATATTAGCATGACAATACAATAGCACATAGAGATTTTTGAAATGGACGTTGGATCTATCTAACTCGAGTTACAAGATTATTTCCTCCTGAACACTAACATTCAACGTCTTGTTTGGGAGGACTATACTCTTAGTCACCACAACTTCATCCTCCACATTGACTGCTTCACCTGTAATTTATAGGAAACTAGTGAAATTAATTACTTGAACGGAGAAAATAGAAAAAGAAAATGGGAAGAAAAGAAAAAACAATTACCCAGGATTGTAATCCCAAGTTTGGCCTTGTAATCTCCTTCAGCCTGTGCAAGTTGGTAGAACTCACAAAATTAGAGTATTATAACTAATTAGCATCAAAAAAAGAGTATTATAACTAATCCATCCAATGGAAAGTAAGGGGACATAAACAACTACTAGCGGCCACTTTTAAAAGTGAAGAAAGAGAGAACGAATGCACATTGGATAAGCATCAAGTCAATAGAAAGAGAGTAATCCAATAGCTTCAAGTTTAGTGGAGGCCTATAACACGCAGAGGACAAAAAAAAATAATATGCTGCATATTTTGAAAAAAAGATTGTAGGAAAGCAGCACATATGATTCCTGATAAATGACCAACTTGCCTGAACTCGGGACCATCTCCCTATTGAAGATTTCCATCCAACAATTGCATGGATGACAACTGCATTTTCCTGAAAAAACGACACAAAGAGAGTTTAAGAATCTTATTTGCACTGGCTCCCACAAGCCCCCTTCCTCGCTCATGAAAAAGGGAACAACAATTTCTAAAGCACATATCAGTTTCCTACCATGACTTCAACATCGTCTAGGATGATACAACTGATGAGCCTCGCTCCTGGTCCAATTCGAGCATTAGCGGATATTGAGACATTGGGACCAATCTGTTTCATGGCATTTCAGAGAAGGCAATAACATAGATGAAGTTGACAAACGAAAAGGGAAAAGAAGGTACACATAAAACATGAAAAGAGCGTCCAATGACTTCACCACCAGATGGTGTTCTTTTCTGACTTAAATTCTTTTACTTCCATAATGATGCACAGTAACAGAGGAATCAGCTTACTGTCCCATTATTTGTTCAGAATCACATGCAAACCAACATTCATTGACATTCGCAAGTTAATCTACAGAAAAGTGCATCTAATTCTCAACTCTTGAACCATTGAATGTAAAGAGGTTTGATATCTTAAGAACAAGCCCAAACTAGATGTTCCGTGGACTAGATGATAAAGGTGAGGTTCAAACTCAAAATGCATGAATATATCAGATAAATGAATGAGATGAAGAAACTTACCTTAGCAGTTGGATGCACTTTTGCTGATGGGTGAATATAAACATCACCAATGATAGTGGCACTCTTTGAACCATCACCACTGGCCAAAAGTTGGGGTGATGTGAACCGGAATTGTGAAAGATACAAACCAGAGCATCTCAGAGACATTCTGCATTAGTTTATTAGGAAAGAGTCAAACAGGTTGAAGAAAACATCACAGATTCTAACATTGTATGTTAAATATTTAGGCTTAGTGGCTTACCCTGGAGTTTTAATTTGTTCCCAGAAGTCCATAGTTTCATATGTATATAGCTGCTTTTTTCCAGCAAGGGGCGACAGAATATCTTGGTCCAATCTTACAAAATCTGTTGGAAGGCTCCTGTTGTGGAAGCTTGCATCAGAGTAGGAATTTGAGACAAACAAAGCTTATATTTACTTTGAAAATTGAGAATTAATAATAAAGAGAATAAAGAAATCATGAGATGAAGAACAATATTAATGGCTAATTTATAAAAGAACAAGAAAAAGGAAATATAGATTTCTCATGTAGTTATCGAAATGGAGGCAAAAAAAGGGTGAAACCCACTATTCTAGATAAACGAGGGTACAGAATAGCATGTTGTTGATTGATGGTGAATTGTTTTGTCCAAGATCCCCACAAGGATCGACAATTTGTTGCTAATATACATACCTTGTAGCTGATTGAAGGGCTTCAAAGCTGGAGACCCGCCTCAGATTTGCTGCAATTATAACAAGATCACAGATTTACATGAGGAAGTAGCAGAAGATGTCCATCAAAATATGGTATTCACCTCAGACATTCGAGAAATGAATCAGAGAATCATTTAAGAACTAAATAGGACAATAGATCAACATCCAGCTGATAGAGAGCAGGATATCACAAACCTCTATCTTTTCGTTGGGAAGAAACACCCTGGATGGCTGTAAATATATCTGGTGTGAATACATACACACCACAATTTATCCGATCACTTACCTGTATCAGAATAGAGAGTTACACGACATTTCAGAAAAAGGAATGAGAGAAAGCATATTAAAAATGATGATGCAAGATAGTGAGGATTATCAACATCAAATATTGCCATTGCTGCTGCTTTTTAGTGATTCATGGGAACAGAACTTGACAGCAGTTTAAGAAATATCCAAATAAGACTGGGCAAAAACTAAGAATATTGAACCAGATAGACTTCTAGTCAACTATGTAAACTGACAGAGCTTGGAATAATAAAAATACTGGATGAATCTTTGAAGTTATACATACAAAAGTTTCAGGTTTCTCTGTATAGTGCAACAATTCATTGGTGACTGGATCAGCAACCAACTCCCCAAATTCGCTGGCTGACTCAGCAGAAACCTGAAGAGATTATAATAGACAGTGAGGCTAAATTCCGCAGCCAATTTCACATAACTACAAATGCAATCTCATACTTTGGACATAAATCTCTATGCCATCGCAGTAAACAAACCTTGATTACAAGGATAGTCCCAATCCCACCATATCTTCTATGAGCTTCTGTAGACATTAAAAGATGAACACATAAGTCTTCTATCATGTAGATACGGAACGTTAACTTCACAACTAGGCAGCATCTGCACAATAGATCCATAGGCTCACAGCAAAGAGAATACAACGACAGGAACAAGATGGTTACCTAGCATTTCTGGGAGCGGAAAACTGCAGCAAACATCACAATTCAGCAGGAAAATATGAGACTGCAACCAGACAATCCAGTGTCATGACCATGCAAAATGTATTTTTACATAGCATGTTCACAGAATTCAAGAAGAAGAAGCAAAAGGAACTAATAGCAAAGGTTGACAGAGGTGTATCTTTGCAGAATTAGGAGGATAAGAGACAAACCGGACTGTCTTCCATTATCAGATCTCTAAACTTGTAAAGGCCACCGGCTGAACCATGTGGCTTGTCTTCCCTCAAATATCTGCAACCATAAATTTGATGTCAACGAATAAGCACTGTCTGTGCACGGAAGCTCGTAACTTTGAGAACTAGCAAGCCTACCTGACAGGGACTCTGAGCTCATTTGAGATTGAGGAAACATACAATGCAAACTCACGTTCCTCATAGAAACCAACAAGGAAGATTTGTGCCAGGTTTGGAATCTGAGACAGCCGAAAGCAACTCAATTACTTTACAATCTCTGCACACTTGACACACTGGAGAGAAACCATACTCAAGATTGTATTGTGTTGCTAAATTAAATTGCTACTTCAAGAGTAGATACCCTTTTACAAGCAGAAATCGGATGGTGAACCATTGGTTGGCCAGCTAGAGGAAAAAGCGGCTTGGGAATATTCAATGACAATGGCCGAAAACGAGTACCTGAAGCAATTCATATTAGAATTGAGTAGTCTGCGAGCTGGATTTCACATAAAACTTTCATACACACCAAAAAAAAAACAAATCATGCCAGAATGTATAGAGAAAACTAAAGACTGGGTCTCATCTTCTGCACCAAAAGATCAAAACTTGAATATCCAGAGAAGAAATCAAGCGAAGGTAAGAAAAGGGTCAGAACATTTGACTGCAAAATCTTAATTTCGCCACAATAATGAACACAGATAACCAGAGCTAAAGGCAAAAGGATAACGAATTCGCATTGCATGGTATTCAGCATTCAAGGAGGTAGCATTTCCCATACAGGAAATCAAGGTGTTAACTAAGATTTGCAGGGCCAATTAATCCAATACCTTTAGTAGGTCCACCGACCATGATCACAGCAACCACTCTCTCTTCCGAGACACCCATATCTCCAAATCACCAAAATCCCAGATCTTCTTCAATTTCCCCACAGAGTTATCAAAGAAGCCTTCTTTATTTATGCGTCACGAGACCCAAATACTTGTCACCATTCAATCCAGTCTTACACTACTATTATACGCTATAATTTAATAATGGCCCAAAATATCTATCCCTTTGGCAGCTAGCTCAGTATGAAATGAATGTATGAGAGGGAGAGGGATAGAGACGGGTGGTGGTGTTGAAAATGTGACCTTTCATGAGAAGAGATATGTAGTAGTAGAGAGATCTAGTAAAAAAAAAAATTTAGGCACAGGGTGGCGGTAAAAGAGGAGTGAATTCGCTGTCTTTTTTTCTTATTATTTTTCTTTGTTACATAGGGAAAGCGAGAGGCTAGAAGGTAGAGACCATTCGATCCCGATTAGTACGGTAAAGGACTACAAGACTTGCGAGAGCAGCGAAGTTTCCATGTGTTTTTCCTAGGATGGTGTGTTTCGTGTCTGTTTTTGGTTTTGATATTTTCTTTTTTGTCTAGATCGTGATGAAGCCATGGTTGTATTAGTAGTAATCAAAACAGTCTCAAAATATTGAAAATGCAAAATCATTCACAAGAATCACAGTATCTTGAGCGTAATCGCCAAGGACTTTTTTTTTTGGTAATTAAATCAAGAACTTTTTCACTCTCCTCTAGCGGAAGTTATAGTAGGACCCATGAATTCCATTCATGGCCCAATTTTCGTTCTTGGATTTGGATGGGATTGGATGATGTTTTCCCTAATTCGCTTTCCTGTGTTTTGGTTGTTCAATTTCTTTATGTAAATTAAGTTATTGTGCATCGGCACCGACCTCGACTGAGGAATATTCTTGGTTCCTACAAGGTCTCTATAAGTATAGTTCTCAAAAAAAAAAGGGCTCTAAAATTGTAGAATGGTACTAGTGGTAAGGCTCTAGGTTAGATTAGGACCGCAGTTGTAATGGCCCAGTTGTGATTACATTATCGTCAATGTATAACCTATGGTCTAATCCCTGGGATTAGGTAATTCATAGGTAAAAACCAATGGGATACTACTTCACAGGCTAGTTTTTTTTTTTGGGTTCGTCCTCAAGTCAACTACACATATCCCGATCATCCCAATTGGTAGATCCAATTTATTTATGAGTTGGCCGTAGAGTACAGATAAAGTCCATCAACTTGCTTCCTTAACCAAAAAGATAGGCACAAAGGCTTGGTTCGACAGAGTAAGCGCACAAAGGGAAGCCTCCTTTTACAAGGTGGTGGAAATATTGATGGGAAGTTAAACAAGAGTCCGGACTAGCCTCTGTAGGATTAAGGGGGTGCAGTAATCCTTATTGTAGATTTTGAGTTGAGTAACTTCCTCTCATATCAAGAAAAAAAAAAAAAAAGGTTAAGCGCAAGGGGTCAAGTGGATTTTTTTTGGTCATCGTCAGGTGGTTGCAAAGAATGAAAGTAATAAAAGGAATGATACGCATTCAACCGCAGCTGAGCTGTGACTCTCTTGGAACGAACATTAATTCTTGCTAACTGCCTAACTTGAAGCTAAAGACTTGTTACAGTCCAACCATCATATTCTCTTCTAAACAAACTGATATCAAATGTCTTGTTTCGTCAGGAAAGGAACACTATCAAACATCAACAGCAATCCCCGTAGTATAAACATTGTCAATGAACGTGTTGAAGCCCGGGTTGCTTTTTCTCTTTATGACTGTATATGTCTCTTTTTTTTTTTTGGTCGAAACCGGGAAGTATATTAATCAAAATATACGTGAGCTCAATACATGTTTAGAAGTCGGTAGCTCAAGTCGACTCCTATCTTATACAAGAAACATGAGGTAACTAAATGTGCGATACATGACAAGAGGACAACTCCTGAGACATACGAACCCCTGAGATGACACTAATACTGGAAACATACAAACTCGGAGAGGAAGACCGGTCAATGAGGTTGGGGAGGCACCATCCGCCGATCCACGTCCATATTAGAGCTAGACGCACCGGGAGAGAAGATCATGCTGTGGCACTCGTCCCCCAGGACCACAGCTGTGTGGTTTTGAGACTTCCGAGGTCGAGAGGTAGATGGGTTGAAATTGGAGGAGACGACTGGGTAATTGACTGAGGTAGGAGCCGGAGACGGACTATGGCTAGTGAGATTCCGGGGAAGATCATGGGTAGACGAGTGGGGTTGGGCATTGGAGACATCTCTAAGGGTTTGTCTTTGGTGACTATCCTTTGTGAGTTTGGAAATTTTAACTGGTTGAGGTTTTTTCGTGGATTGTTTCTGGAGGCGACTGTGAAGTTTGCTTTTGGCTTTCTTAATAGACCCTTCCCCGAGAAAGTCATGGAGAGTAGGTAAGGCAGGAGGTTGATCGGGAGAGGGGTGGCTCTCAGTGGAGTGTGGAGGTAGTGGGGTGGGATCCGGGACTTGAGTCACTACTGGCAGGGCATTGTGAAGATTTGGTGAAGATAAGGGAGGTACCATAGGGCTGGGAAGAGTGGCCGGTGCACAATCAACAGGTTGAGCATCACTCAGAAGATGAAACCGGTTGGATGG
>JAKUCV010000923.1:8059-37908 GCA_028386065.3 Turnera subulata | reverse complement strand
GACAGTTTGAGAGCGAACGGTTTAAAACTACATATACGTCGGTTGAGAATGGCAAGTAAGGTCATTCTAGGAATGAATATGTTCATTCAGTCTACTTTGTAGGCCAGATGCGAGTTCAAGGTTGTTGAGTAGATCGAGGAACTCGGGTTTAGGATACACACGGTATCTAAACTATCATCTGTACAGCATTCCTTATGAGAAAAAGACATACGCTCCATGGGAAAGGAGAAAATGCTGTAGCACATGTTTCATACCATGTGTGCATTTTGTCGGCCACGGGTTAGCTAGAGTGTGATCTCAACTTCTAGCTATGTGAGACTCGGAGCTTCTATAATGGCTCTACCTTATGCACCCTTAGTACTCCTATCAGAGACTTGAGATTCGGCTTTATGGTCGCTATCTTAGTATGTTGCCTAAGGACCATGGATATAGATTCGGTCTGGCGGGACATGTCTAGAAAAGCGAGTTGAGCCGGGTCAAGGGAATCGTGAGAAGAGGAAGGTCATAGACGGAATCACATTAGTCTTGTATTCACCGGTGCACCAGTTATGACGTACGGTTATAATTGTGAATACATTTGCGTTGCATTGCTTTGCATTACGTTGCATTGTGTTGGGAGATGTTGGGTTATGTTGTATGGAGGCCCACTTGAGGTAGTGGGGCCCACGAGGTCCACCCATAAGTTGGCTGCTCACCTTGTAACCCTAGTTGCCTCCTATATATACATGTTGTTCTATGGCACAAATACCAAGAACATTACATACATAGGGTGGCTAGGTTACACCCACACATACCATACACACAGCTATAGAGAGGAGAGGTTTAGGCCGTGGAGACTACAGGGGTTGCTCCGATACACCGTGACAACCCTTCATGACCGGTAGATCAAGACCTGGACTCCAAGACCTGTTTGCTTCCGCTGCTAGGACTCCAAGTAGGTGTCCTAATTTATCTTATTCAGGAAATATATGTTTTCCTTCATTAAGACATTGGGTACATGAGTCCATTCCACTTATATTTTACTCACTTGGTCTCTTTCTATCCGATGTGGGACAATTACTCATACTTAAACACCCAACAGTACACCTTAGTTATAGTTAGTGAGTCTTCCAAATGAAAATTTTGGAACGCTAATTTCAACTAACTGGAATTTGTGCTCAACACTTTGCTTACGGCTCATAAGAGTTACAGTCCGCTATCATGCACAACATGACACAATGAAAAGAGAAAATTTTTTATGAAAAGTGATTATATTGAATTATAAAAAAAATTATAAATTACAATAGTTAGGAGGGATGTGGCATCTAGAAGTCCCAACTCATCTTATACACTGAGAGTAATTTGATGTTAGAGCAAGAATTGATAAAAGAGACTAAAGTTTAATTCGCATACCTCAGTTTTATAGAATGACTTTGGCCATTTGATTATTTGTCGGAATAAATTGATCACCTTTAACTTTCTAAAACGATCAAATGGCCCACACCATCATAACGAGGCACTGTAGCAAAACGACACGACACACCATTCAATTTTTTCTTGTTGGCTTTATTATATAATTACTTTTTTAACTAGTAATTATTGTAAGAGCCAATATATAATTAATTGCTATGTAAGTTAATTAGCAATGTCATCACTCATCTATACGTTTCAAAATGCTGATTTTTTTTTTTTTTGATGCAAGTTTCAAAATGCTGATATAGCTAGCCTGAAGAATGATCTTGTCTTTCTGAACTAGAAAAATGAATGATCTTGTCTTTGTCAGTTTTATCTCATCTTGTTCACTAAATGTGTGACCTTAAGACTAAAACTTAGCTGGGGAAACCTGTGCTTAGCTCTGAAAAGTACAGCATGATACTAAAAATAACTAATTTAATGACATTACTCTGCTATTTATACACAAACTTTTTTTTTTAGAATGAAATGTATACACACAACTTGGATGACTGGAAAACTAGCATATGCAAATGCTTTATCGCCATGTTTCTTGTGCCTGCTGGTATCCTTCACTTTTTCATTTTTTTCTTCTTGTCCTCGTATCCTTCTTTTTTCTTTTCTTTCTTTCTTTCTTTTTCTCACTCGTAGTCGTATGAAGCGTTCATAATATAACAGACAAATAATTAAAAGCCGAGATGATGTCATGTCATGCTTTCATGTGGGGCTCTGGCAGAATGGTGACCACCTTTACTCCATGATGGATCATATATTATTATATAAATATGGTGCTTTTATTCATCAGATTAGACCACTAAAACAGAGCCATATATCCATATTTTATTAATGCAGAACAGAAGAAAAACGAATTGTGGACTGGAGACCCATGTCCCCCTCCCTCTCATGCGCTTCTTTTTGGTCCTCCTCGTTATTTTCAGTGCGTAACCTCTTTTCTTTAGTTTTCCACGGGTCTGTCTGTAAAAGCCTCCATAGCCAGCCACACTACTCTTTAAAATTTCTTTATTTCTTTTTTTTTTTTTCCAGTTTCTCATAAGCTAAAGAAAGCCCTTATTAGAAGAAGACAACACGATCCTTCCAAAACCTACCAGCCTTTTTCATTATTATATTCCCACAGTGACCAGTCTATCATGTGCTTTTCTAGCATTTTATCTCTTAGTTTATCATTTCTCTTCCCTCCATTTGCACCCCTCGTCTCAGCTCCATTTGTTAATTTATGACCTGGTGTGCACTGATCTTAGGTGTGCTTTGTAGGGAGTATAAATTAAGCGAAAGGGTTGATGATGAGAAGTCTCGAATACTTTGCAGCCTTGTTGGGTGCTTGATTGTTGAATCATGAGATACAGATTCCTTGAAAGAAGGAAAAGGTGTGTTTGGAATGAAGTTTGATCCAAGATCCTCATTCGCTTCTGGTATTTGTTATCATCTTAATTCCTCATCTTCCTCTCCCATAAATAGGAATCAATTCCCATATCTTGGTTTTACCTAATATAGCTTTATCTAGCGAGGAGATGATAATATTGCATGAGAATCCTTGCCCTTTTGTTTGTTTTTTTTATGCATCAAACGTAGGAACAGATTAGAGAGAGTGCTGTACCAATATTAAAAACCCTGGTTCAGGTTTTATCTCCTGGGTGTGTCTTGTGAGGTCGTGATACATATTCTTTTTCCATTCATGTCCATCTCCAATTCCTACCTCAACTTTTTCCAAATTGATAATAAAAAGAAAAAAAAAAATGAGCTGATGATCTCGGACCAGGCTTCATTCCTTACACCCAGCTTTTCTTTGCTGAAAATACAAGACCCCAGTCATGGTATGCTCTTTTCCTGATAACTGTTCGTTGTATCATACACAAAGGTATGTTTCATGATGATCTATGTGGTAGACGAGAGGAATTTATTATCAATTCCCTATATACTATTGTGCTATATATCCTTCTCATCAATATATGTATAGATACTGATTAATTGTTTATCAAAAAAAAAAGATACTGATGGTACTGTGTTAATTCCGGATCAGATCGATATATGATTAATTTTAATTTAGTTGAGTCACTGAATTTGATCTTGTTAAGAGCTATCCATATATTGCTTGATTCTCAACAAGCAGGAACGTTTACTTTACCTCCACGAACTTTGTATGTCCATGAGCTATTAATTTTTATTTTTTTTCATTGCAAGATATATGCATATAAAGCTGGACGAAGGCTACACTCAGATTTCAGAGACAAATGCTTGTTTTGCTTTCTCTTTCTCACACACAAACAAACAGAGAGTATATTATATATTGATAAGCATTTATATATGCACACACACACATCCTCCAACCAAGATAAATGTTTTCTAACATATACTATATTTGGTACCAAAGATTCGCCGACAAACAATGTAAGACATGAGCCAATAACTGTATACCAGAAACTAAAGATGCTGTCTCTCATTCCCGTTTATTTGTACTTTATACTTCCTGTTGTAGCTCTGTTGTAATGTACTTCCTATGCTAAGTATTCCATCTACTCTAGACAAGCTATGGTCTGTTTATCTCATGGATCTCATAAATGTAAACCCTAGTGTGTATATAGAATGTCTATCTTTCTGTATCACTTTTGCCATTTGATTTTCTGGTCCACATGCTCCTTTTGTTGCCATATTCGAAGTGTTTATTATATACAATACTTAGTATATATGTGATTGCTACAGTACTTGTAAACTGTCTTGCACCACATTATATATCCTATAGCTTTCATACATTTTTCTATATCACACCTCCCCCACATTATAGGTATCCAAGCGGTCAAGTCTCTCTGTGGAATCTGGAAAATATCACAACTTCTTTTATGGTTCAAAAATTTTTGTTATTTTTTCGGTATGTTGTGGTTCAAAAATACATTTAGTCCATCTAACCATACGAGAGTGTGTATAAGGGGGCCATTATTTGTCTCAAGCATGTAACATTGTGAAACCAGCAAAGAGAGTGATGTAATTGCCTACCATCCGCGTTTCAATCTTTCTTCTAGTTTCTAATCAATCACATCATGTACCATCACATGATTTAACTGCTTCCATCTAATCATTAACAGACATTAGTATAAAAACAATCATTAACAGAGATTTCACCGCCGTGCCCTTTTAATTTGATGACTAGTGTAAATTAATTACCCTATGGTATGTATAACATAAATATTTCTTTGTTCTTTCTCCCCGCACGCAGTTACACTTTTATTATGTCCATGTATACCAATCATTCGACTTTCATTTGAAGTGATTTCTATATTTTGAAGAGACACCAAGGAAGTGAAGTGTATTCATCATGTAATACTCTGGTAAAGTATGTTTATTATTGATAATCATTAGCCTATTTATACACAATAGCCATCCTATATATAATGACAAAAATACCCTCAGTAACCCTAATTCTAGATACACAGTATTAAGTACACAATATATGCAAATTATATTAGGTATATTGATTACAGAATATATGCATGTATTCTGCATATCCTATCACTTCCTCTCAAGTTGTACTAGGGACAGGTGCAACTTGTCACGAAGAAGACGAAACCGATCCTTGGGTAGAGGTTTAGTGAAGATGTCAGGAACCTGATCATGAGAAGAAACATACCGAACTTGTAGCTGCTTCTTGGACACAGGGTCATGAACAAAGTGAAAGTCAAGCTCGATATGCTTCGTGCGAGAGTGAAACACTGGGTTAGCAGTGAGGTAAGTAGCACAGAGATTACCACACCACAAAAATGGAACAGAGTGACTCTGTAGACCAATCTCACAAAGAAGAAGTTGGATCCAGACCAACTCACTCGCTGCAGTAGCTAGAGAACGATACTCGGCCTCAATGGAGGAACGAGAAACAACCCGTTGCTTCCGAGAAGACCAAGAGACAAGGGCAGTACCATAGAAGATGTCAAAACCTGAAGGAGACTTGCGGTCATCGAGACTCCCTCCCCAGTCAGCATTATAAAATCCATATAAGTGAAGAGGATTGGAATAGGGAAATAATAAGCCAACCGAGGGAGTAATGTGAAGGTAGTGCAGAATGCGCATGACAGCTGACCAGTGTCGCTCTGTTGGAGCATGCATGCATTGAGAGACTTTGTTGACGGAGTAGGAGATGTCGGGGCGAGTGAAAGTGAGATACTGCAGACCACCAATAATGCTACGGTAAAGAGCATCATAAAAAAATGGGGCATTATCGTCTGCACAGAGCTGCTCTATTGAGCAGATAGGGGTGGAAATTGGACTGCTGCCCATCATACCGGCCTTGGACAGCAGGCCCTGAATATACTTAGACTGATGGAGAAGTAGGCCACGGGTTTACCAAGTTGCCTCCAAGCCGAGGAAATAATGGAGCTTGCCCAAATCTCGGAGAGCAACCGAGTTTGGAGAAACTGGACAAGCTCCCTAACCTGTGCATCTAAGGAGCCAAGGATAACAATATTATCAACATAGACCAGACAATAAAGAGAAGTAGAAGCAGTACACTTATAGAACAAGGAGGTGTCAGCCTTGAAATCATTAAAACCAAAGGCACGAAGAGCATCTGTTAGGCATCGATTCCAAACACGAGGAGTTTGTTTGAGGCCATAGATAGACTTCTCAAGTTTGCAGACATGGTTGGGAAAATTCGGATCAACAAAGCCAGCGGGCTGAGACATAAACGCATCTTCATCCAAGCGACCATAGAGAAATGCTTTAGATATATCCAATTGCCAAATAGACCAGCCCTTGGCAACCGCAATAGAAAGCAAGAGGCGAACGGTGGTTGGCTTGACCACAGGGCTGAAAGTGTCAGAAAAGTCAACCCCTGGGCATTGATGAAAGCCTTTGGCTACCAAGCGGGCTTTGTGTCGCTCCACAGACCCATCACGATTGGTTTTCGTCTTGAAAACCCACTTGTAGTCGACAACATTGTGAGCCTGTTGAGGCGGAACAAGGCGCCATGTGCCAATTAGTAAGAAGGGCATTATATTCGGCAATTACAACAGCACGCCATTCGGGAGATTTGACAGCCTGTGTGTAGTAGGTAGGCTCCACAGGGGACACGCGGGCTGAAAATGTCAGTTTCTCTGGAGCCTTGATGGTATGGCCAGCGCGATTCCGTGTGACCATGGTGTGTGTGGGCTCAGTAGGACGCTGCACCTGGTGTTGTGGCTGGGTAGACAGGAGTGCAGTATCAATAAGAGGAGACGCAGCAGGTGCAAGAGCCGGCAAAAGTGCAGGAATAGTGGCAGTATTAGGAGCAACAGTGTCACCCTATTCTACCAGGGCAGCTGCAACAGCTTGACCCGGATCCGGGGATGGCATAGGAGATCGTGGTAGTGGAGAGGTAGTGTCTAGTGGAGGGGTGATCAAAAGAGGAGAAGGGACAGTGGTAGGAGAAGTAACACTCACATCAGTAATCGCCTGGAAAGGAAAAATCTGCTCATCAAACACAACATGGCGTGAGATATAGAATTTATTGAAGGAAGAATCATAACCTCTTGTAACCTTTGTGAGTGCGACTATAACCAAGTAAGACACAGTGAACAGAGCGAGGGCTGAGTTTATTCTTGGCATATGGTCCTAACCATGGGTAACAAAGGCAACCAATGACCCGTAACAGGCTATAGTCATGTGGCTTTTGGAAGAGAGTCTCATGGGGACTGAGGTGGTGAAGGCGTGGTGAAGGGAGCCGATTGATAAGGTAAACAGCTATTTAAAAGGCATTAGTCCAGAACCGTTCAGGAACATGTGATTAGAGAAGGAGAGCACGACCGGTTTTAGTGATATGATGGTGTTTACACTCAGCACAACCATTCTGTTCAGGTGTGTGGGGGACAAGAGGTGCGTAGGGTGATGCCGTGCTCGCGAAGGTATGGTGTAAGGGCTTGAAATTCACCATCCCAGTCGGCTGGAAACTGTTTGATGGGTCTATGGAAATAACGTTCAACAAGGAGGCAAAATTGGTGAAAAATATCATGCACATCAGATTTACGTTTGAGAAAATAGATCCAAGAATATTTGCTAAAGTGATAAAAAAAGAGAACATAATAACGAAATCCATTATTAGATTCAACCGGGACAGGGCCCTAAACATCTGAACATATTAAATCCAAAGGACTAGAAGCAACATAATCTGACTCAGGGAAAGATAACTTATTAATTTAACTAGTAACACAAGCATGACAAAGAGTAGGACTAGATGACTCAGAACACACAAGACTAGCAGAAGACATTAAACGAAGGATAGTAGAATAGGAGGCATGGCCAAGGCGAGCATGCCACGTTGACAGAGTTGCACTGTGCGCCTGAACCAGAGACACTGAAGAGACGCCGGGAGCTGATAGAAGCCATCCTTACACAGCCCGCTGTACAGGAGAGTCTTCGTTTGTAAATCCTTCTCAAGGAAACGCTCAGGGAAAAATTCAACAGAAACATTATTAGAGGAAAAAAAGAACTAACCGAAAGTAGATTATGAGTAACAGTGGGAACATGGAGTAAATTATCAAGAGTAAACGAACGACCAGAAACATTGAAAGTGGCTGAACCAACATGAGAAATTGGGAGAGAAGAACCATTGTCTAACATAACTTCCTCAAGACCACCGTATTCAGAGTGAATAGCAAGGTTTTCTAGTTGAGAGGTTAGATGATGTGTAGTGCCACTGTCCTTGATCCATGGTTGATGGGAGTCGACATTGGTGGAGGTGGAAATATAGTTGGAGGATGGACGAGACACACCATGACCTGCAGACCCAGTCTTCGAAGTATGACAGACACAAGAGAGATGCCCATAGCCACCATGGTTGTAACATTAACGCCCTGTTGAGTCCAGTGGTGCAGATTGGGTGGTATGGGATACTGACCGAGGACAGAGGGGGCTCTGAAAGGAGAAAAGCCACGCCCTCATACCAGGGAACCACGACCAGTACCACGACCACGAGAGGAGAAAACAGACTGGGGAACAGAGTGACCCTATCCAAAAAAGGGAACAGAGTGACTCTATCCAAAGAACGGAACAGAATGAGACTGTCCAAAGTGAGTTGTCGGGGCAACGAGAACGAAATACTTTTCTTTATCAGCTTTCAATTGATGTTCCTCTTGTAGCAGTACGCCATAGAGGCTATCAAAATCCAAGTCAACATGAGTAGCATCAATCGACCGAACAAGGGGATGATAAGCATGACCCAAGCCATTCTTGACGTACTCAACAAGGTGATCATCCAGAATAGGACTTTGGAGAGCAGCAAGCTGATCAACAATGGTTTTGGCTCATTGGATTCAGTACCGTGGGTAAGGGTGGCCAGTTGATGTTTGAGGTCACAAAACTTTAGCTTTGAGGCTCTGGCATAGGTGGTACGAAGCTTCTCCCATGCAGCATGCGCAGTTTTAGCACTATCAATTTGTGGTAAGATGCTTTCTGAAACAGAATTAGCAATCCACCTGAGAATAGTCTGACCCTGTTGAACCCAACGTTGGTACACCGGATTGGCTTGACCATCAGCAAGCACAAGCGGAAGTGCGGGTTGGGAGTTGTCAAGAAAGTATTCAAACCCACAACCACATACCAAGGGAAGAAATTGAGCACGCCATAATAGATAGTTGGTTGATGTGAGTTTAATGGATATTTGGGAAGAGAGATTATGAGGAGGATGAGAAGGACTTGTGATCGACACAAGAGCACCGGAGGAGGAGGAATCTACTACTTGAGAAGATGAATTCGTCGATATAGTGTTGGCGATTTTGGAAGAGAGAGTTCTTTTTTTTTTGGTAAGAAGTCGGTTAAAGTCTAGGATTAGGGTTTGGCTCCGCTACCATGTAATATTCTGGTAAATGTATGTTTATTATTGATAATCATCAGCATATTTATCCACAATAGCTATCCTATACAATGGCAAGAATACCCTCAGTAACTCTTAACCCTAGATACACAGTATTAACTACATAATATATACAAATCATATCAGGTATATTGATTACAGAATATATGCATATATTCTGCATATCCTATCACATTAGACCAAAAAAATGTCTTAATTAGAAAAAATTATTATTTTTATGCTAAATTAGAAAAAATCATTACTTCACCCAGTTCCAAGGCTATAGATTTTTCTATTTAGTTCATCTAATTCAACTTTGTTTCTCTTAATTTGGTGCTGGTATAATTACTTTCATTTCTGGTACTTTCGATTATGAATTTAAGTAAAGTTAGTTTTCCAGCTAACTTCTCTGCAATTTATTGGAACAAAAAGTTAAGGAATGGATTGGCAAAGAAAGAACTACCCAGCAAATAGGAATGATTACTTTGCTCATTTTTAACTAAAATATTGCCTTATTACCTTGGTATTAAAAAGAGTTCCATTCAGATCTTCTTGGGTGATTGTCTTTGTGCTACACTATGGTCGATATGGTTGTTCAAGAATCCAAACAAGCTCAACCTCGATGGAGTAGAATCTTCCATACAGTTGCATATGGCTAGGACACTAATGTGGATTAGTTAAATATTCCATGTTGACAGGTCTCCTCACGTCTCTTTCTTCTAGCTCACACCTGAAGTACTTTTTTTTCTTTCCCATAATAATTTTGTAAACGGTAATTTTCGTTATAAAGATTTTCGTTATTGTCAGGCTGTGAACTTGGAAAACATCACAAACTTTCATTTACTTATTCCTCTTCCTAGCCTACTTCTCATTTTCAATTAATTTATGTATAGTAATCATATATCCCCTCTCACATTGGTTTTTGTTATTATGTTTTATTTTAGATAATTACTCTAAATATTATTGGGTCTATCCTATGCTTCACAAAAATGAAGTCTTTAGTCACTTTACTCACTTCTTGACCTATGTTAAAAATCAATTTTAACACCACCGTTGAAGTCTTCTAGTTTGATGGGGCAGGAAATTTTTGAACCACACCTTTAAAACATATTTTGGCCATTATGGAATTTTACATCATGTCTCATGTCTACACACCCCCACAATAGGATAGCTTTGTTGAACGCAAACAATACCAGTTGATTGATGGCACACGTTCTTTACTTCTGCAAGCTGGACTTGCTCTTAACTGTTAGGTTGGGTTCTAAACTTCATTTTTACATTATTAATAGGTTACTGTTGTATTTGTAAGTGGTGCATCCCCATCGGAAAGAAAGAGGCCATATGAGTAACGTATAAGTGAAAGTGGATCCATGTACCTAATACTTTGAGGTTTTGGGTTACCATGTGGTGTCCTGGTCACAAATATTGATCTTACTTGGGCCTCATGTGTTCTCTCTCCAGATTCTCGATCCTAATTCACAGTAGCGGAGCCAATGGTTTGGCTGAGATGGAATGATTTGCGACATAGTGATGCTCCCGTGGCCGATGCCCCTATGTGGAAAGAAGAGCAGTTGGGCTCTTGGGTCCAAGCACCGGTGGAGTTGTAAGGCATAACTCCAAATAATAATGGGTATCGGCAGGCACATGCTTCTGAGTGGCTTTCGGCCTAAGTGAAGTTGTAAGAACGTGGCTCCCGATGGAGTGGGCTCTTGGAGCATTGGCAGATGTGTGCTCGTGGAACGGGCTTGGTGGAAGAGTGGGCTCTTGTTGATGTTTCGAAACATTTCCAAAATTTTTTCGCTGAAGGGGGAGTAGGCCCCAGGTCCCATATGGAAGAGTCTCATACTTGAGGGGAGATTGTTAAAATACAAATGTGAGTGGTGTATCCTATATATCGGAAAGAAAGAGGCCATATGAATAATATATAAGTGAAAGTGGACCCACGTACCTAATACCTTGAGGTTTTGGATTGCCATGTGGTGTCTTGGTCATGAATATAGATTAGGCCTCGCCTATTCTCTCCCTGGGTTTTCGGGTGACTCCCCGTCCTAACAGTTACCCATTACACACCTTCAGTTTTCTATTCCCTATTGTCTTCTATATGGTCATCCACCTCCTATACATACAATATGGAAGGAGTTTGAAAAGAGAGGTGTGTAGGAATGAGAAGAGAGGTAAATTTTATGGTAGGATGCAACTGTAGAAACCTAATGAATGGGTATTTATAGATGAAAAAGGGAGGATAAAAACATATAGGTTTGATTAATTTAAAGGAATAAAATCAAAAGGATACGGTAAAGGAATATGATATTAAGGTTAAGACAAATGTAATTATGGGTGGTAAATAGCCAAAGAGAAGAATCCAAGTGGAAGTTAGGTATAGGGGTAAAATATTTACCGTATGTAAATTCGACCATGGTAAAAGTCAATTTTACCGGATGGTAACAATAACATTCAGTATAATTTATTTATAACATTCCCTCTTAAATATCATTGTAAATTAGATAGAATATGCTTAAAGAGAACTGCCTCATTAGAAACCTTATCAAGAAAAATCCAGTGGGATAAACACTTAGTGAAGGAAAAAAGATTGCAGTGCGTATTCTACTCACCCTGATTTTGGCATCCCTTGATATCTCGAAGTTGTTGTAAACCAATCTTCTTTATCAACTTTTCAAAAGTTTAAGTGGGAGCCAATTTTGTAAATAAATCTGCTAGGTTGTCACTTGAACGAATCTAGTAAATACAAATATCACCTTCTTCTAAAGATCGTGAGTGAAAAAATTTTTTGGTGATACATGATTTGTCCAATCACCTTTGATGTATCCCTCCTATAATTGGGCAATGCAGGCAACATTATCTTCATAATTTGTTAGTGAAATATTTTTCTAATTATCTAATCTGCATGAATCTCGAACATGTTGCATCAACGATCATAACCAAATACATTATCTATTGGCTTCATTTATGGTCACAATTTCTGCAATATTTGAAGAAATGACAATGGACTTTGCTTTGTAGAACCCCGTGATGTAGTAGTTCCTTCATGTGTGAAAAAGTAGCATATATCAGCCTGTGCTTCAAGTGGATCAAATACATAACATTGTGAGAACCCGGAACTTTCTCACCTTGTGACAATCGATGGAGTCGCCACCCAAGTTTTATTACCGTGGAAAAACTCAGGAAAAACCAGAGAATAACTCCTTATAGCCGCTAAGCAACCAGATTTGCTAACCAAAGTTGCCGGACTCGGGGGTTCGTCATAGATAGGAAGGTATGAGGCACCCCATCTATGCTTTGACGAAATAATATGCAATTTAAGCAAATACTTGTGCTTTTGGTGCATGTGTGTAAACCAGATTTCCAGCAGCAAACAACAACAATAATATAAATAAAATTGAAATTAAAAAAATAAGAAAAAGAAAAGAAACAATTTGGCTTGCGTCTCCACCACTAGAGACATCCTACGTACCCCGGCAACCGGGTTCAAAGCTCACGTAGTTCTTGGATTAGAATCAACACTCAAGTAAACATGTCAGTATCAGCATGCAAACAGAGACAAAATCGCTATAGCAGAGACAAATCAAAGGGAAAGACACCGAGTTACCACCAAGGGTGTGTTCTTCATCGTTCTTCGCGTTTGAGGGTTGTAGATTGCTTCTACCCTCTTTCCATTCCTTAGTTCCACCTTGATTGGCTCTGGAACTACTGCAGAGACAAAACTAAACAACACACCACGTGAAATCCAGTAGAGAAAAGCAAAGAAACCGAATTGAGAAAAGAAAATAGTAGAGTTTTCCCAAGTAAAAAGCTTAATGGCCAACCCCACAAAGTTGTGTTTTAAGGGTTCTATTTACAGTGTTCAGGGTTTGAGGGGGCGTAATTTTGATCCTAGGGTCGAGATTAAATTCTAAATCCAATGGCTGAGGGTAGAAATCAAAAAAAGGGAAAAAATAGAAAAAGTGGCCGCCTTTGGGACGCATGACCGCCGCCTGGTGGCGGTCTTGTCGCGATGACAGCCGCCTAGTGGCGGGCTTCCATGCTTGACCGCCGGTTGGTGGCGGTCATGTTGCCATGACTGCCGACACAGTCGGCTACTGTTCACGTTCTTCCTATTTTGACCGGGTTTTTTCCTATTTTGACTCTAATCCGATTCTTGCACACAAAGCTAAGGATCTCAGACTAGAAAAACTCCTTTTTTTTTTTAGGAAAACTCTATATTCTTTCCACATAAACTCGATTACTTAACCTACACTCTAAGGATTAAGATTATTCCTCTTTTCTCCATAAAATAGGCAAAATAATAAACTAACTTAAATTGGGCCTCTATTCCATCGAAAATCAGAGGCAAATAAGTCAGAAAATTCGTGCTAAGCCTGGGCCTAATCAAACGGATAGTCCATGAATTTATTTATTGGATTCTTAAGCTAAACTAAAGTCCAAAAATTAACAAAATTAACCTTGGGTTTTAAAACATAATCCAATAGAAACAAATTGATGGCTAAATTTGAGTGTTCACAAACATGCACCTATATAACTAACTGTATTGTCTTTGGACTCCCGTAATATAATTCCATGTCCCTTATATCCCAAATAAAAAGGGATATATATTTATATATTTCATTATATATCAATATAGATACGTTAGAGAAAAGTTATATTTTGCTAATAAGTTTATGGCAAAAGCTTCAAGCTTTATGTTACTACCAAGATAAATTGCATTACGATATGACACTTCAAATCAATCTAATCTTTCTGAAATTTTTCATTTCAAACTCTTTCTTTAAACATAGCACAACTTTGAAAATTTCTTCGCGAGTTCTAATAATATTTAAAATACAAATAAAACTAATGAAAAATTCACATATAGATAAAAATACTATAATAATATCTAAATCATTAACATAAATAGCAATAATAATAAATTCACACATATATCCTTTAAATCAAACACACAGAACATTTACCAAATATATGCAAAAATGATAATACTACACATATACAAATTATCTTATTAATCTTAATTAGTAAACTAACCATGTTTAGTAATGGTTTATGATGGCTTTTGATGATTAATAAACAAGTTTTTTTTTTATGCTAATCGAGACCGATTAACAAACAAGTTGGAATCAATGTTTGAGTATATAAGTGTTGAATGATAATGTAGCAGGAACCATGGTTTTGAAAGGAACCATTTCTGAGAGTTGTCACTATCGAACCTTTATGAACTGCTGCAATTTGCGTGTGGTCCTCAATCCATTAAAATTCAACCCCCGATGGTCAAGAATGGAGAACAAGTACGAGAGGAGGTCCACAAGATGTTATCTCTCAACTCCCATTTCATTAAAGATGGTGGTCCTCATGGTGGTCCACACTTTCCAAATTTAGTAATACTTTGCAACCAATGAGTTGAAAAAAAGAGCATTTATAGGAATAGACCCAACATGGACTTAATTGAACTCAAGTCAACTAAGGGAAGCAAAAAACCATTGGAAGACTTGTCCCCTAACTTAGAAGCTATATAGGAGGATTGAAAACACCTTAGAAACCGATCCCAACCATTTGAGCAAATTTTGAGTCAGCAAATTCGTGCTTACATCTGTGGTTTCTGATCTGGTTTCACTGTTGTATTCAAATCTTTTGAAAGAGTAGTTATTAGGCAAGACTTGGTTTAGTTTTGCTCGGAACTCAAGTCTAGGATTAGATTTGAGGGTAGGTTAGAGCTTAGCCTGTGAAAAGATTACTGGAGGTTAGAGCTTAGCTTTTGTAACGACCCGGATAAAATTTTCGTAATTTTTACCAAACTGTTTTAACTTTTACGGTGGTTAATAAAATTTTTATCGCGGTCAGACAAGAATTTTATCAATCGAGTCAATTTTCATTATTTTTACTATTATCTTTGTGGCTCTCAAAATTTTTATTATTGTTGCTACCATTATTCATACTATTTTCTAATCAACATTAATAGTATTATTATTATTATTACCGTTGTTAATATTATTTTCCTAATCAACAAAAATAATAAAACACTTACAAATATTTTGGCCGGATATGTAAGTTACACATATATTACTAATTATAATTTTAAAAGAAATTTAAATGTCGTAATTCTATGAATTCTATCGGACCGAGTTTTACCGAGGGTTTTTTGGGGAATAACCGAGTCTCGGAATTTAATTCCGAGGGTTGCTCTGAATTTCCGAGCCTTCTTTACAACTAACCGAGCCTTGGTTTTCAGTTCCGAGACTTGGACGACGCTCAGGGGTATTAATCGAATTTTCCGAGCCCAAGTTGTATTTTCAGACTTGGGACGAAAATCCAGACCGGCCAATCGTGGCTTGCCACGTGGCCACTCTTCCTTTCTTTTCTTTCCTTCTTTTCTTCTTTCTTTTCTTTCTTTTTTCCTCTCCACCCGTGACCAACCGGCCCTCCCCATTTTGTTTTCTTTTCTCCCCTGTCTTCTTCCTCCCTTCCTCCTCTTTATTTTCTCTTCTCCTTCACCCGCTTCCTCACTCCCCTGTAATCCTCCCTCTTGCATTCCTCCCCTTTCCTGAGCCATCTCTGCCAACCCTTCCCCTCTCCCTTCTCCCTCTTCTCCTTCCTTGAGTCGCAGGACCCGAGACCACCTCCACCTCCCTTCTCTTCTTCCTCTCCATCTGACACCACCACCCTTGTCCACCATAGCTACCACCAGTCCTCCTACTTTTCCTTCCTCTTCCTCACTCGCCTTCTTCCTCTGTTTCCTTCATCCTCTGCCTCCACCACCACCCGATCGCCCCTTCTCCTCAAATCCGCCACCGTTCTGAGGCAAGCGACCGCCGTGCCAGGAGGCCGAATTCCCTTTCCTCTCCTCATCCGTCGCCGTCGAGTCCTCCTCGACCTGCTGATGCCGACAGCCACACGACACTGCCGTCTCTCTCCACTCCCTTCCTGCTTCTCGTCTTCTGCTGATGCCGACAGCCACACGACACTGCCGTCTCTCTCCACTCCCTTCCTGCTTCTCGTCTTCTGCTGCTGCCGAAGCGGCTGGCAGTGGTTGCCGCCCGAGATCGCCCCTGCCACCTCCAATCTGCCACTTGTTGTTGCCGCTGCCGCCGTGTGGGTAAGACCCACAACGATCCCTGCCCCGTTTTCCTTTTTGTTGTTCTTTTCTTTCTTCCTCCGATTCGATTCAGGTCCAATTGAACTGATCGGGTTTGTGTTGTTGTCGATTCTAGTGGTTTGGGATGGTGATGGTTGCAGGTTGTTGTGGACGATGGTGTTTGTCGGTTGAGAGTGTTTCCGTGGAGGCGTTGGCCGTGGTTGATGGATAGTCGATTGGTGGGGTGGTTGTGATGTTGACGATGGCGAGTTGCTCTCAAGACTTTTGTGCTGACTTTAGATGAAGACTGGAGTGTTGGGGATGTTCTGCTGCTGTGAACAGTACCTTGGCCGGAATCCGGCGAGTTTCCGGCAGTCTCGAGTATTTTCCGGCGAAGGCTCGGGACTTTGCAACAGGCGAAACGAGATATCTGGACGTGGTAATTCCTAGGACTTGTTCACACCATGGGCTCAAGTTTGGGCTCGATTTGCACAACGGACTCGAAAACGGGCCGAACGTGCGGAGGCCCATGTTCCCGTGACATATACGCGTTTGACGGACCGAATAACAAAACCGATGGATGAGTAATATATATATACATATGGACGAATTATATAATTAAGTGGTAAAAGATTTAATTTACGGACTAAAAACGATATCATCTATTTAGATTTAATTATGTATTTATAAGTTTGATGAGTATATATCTGAACGGAATTTACCTTATGGCCATAAGATGTTTTATTATTATACCTTTAGAATATTAATATGAACCGGACGTATGTTGTTTGTTTTGTATTATTGGTTTGATGAAATGTTATAAATCTATTATATTATCCTATTATCGGTTATATTATTTTCAGCTAGTGATTTTACATTTATCTGCTATATTATTATGTATGAATTTCATTCTATTTAAATATTACACATCTGTTATATTATTTAATGAGCTATAGTATTACTATTACTGTTAACTCTACTTAAGTTTGCTAGTTATATAGGCACAAACGTGTTTTGGAAAAGATTATTTCTTTTGCACCATTACAATGCAACTATTTCCTACCATATGATCGGCTAAGTTTATTTATTATCAATGGTATTATTTACGTTAATTTAGTATCAATGGTATTGTTTTCATTTAACGGTTTTATTAACAGAATATTATTTTGAAGTATTATTTATCTAAGATTTTATTTTATTCAAGGTTATAATATTTCGACCACTGATTTTTGTTATTATCGGATATATATATGTACAGTTATAAATATTTACTTATACCGTATTTCGACTATAATGATTTCTTACCGATGATGATATTTTCTATTTAACGGTTTTACTAACGGGTATATTATTTATAAATATTACTTACTTCGTATTATTAAATAAATTACGAGTATGTTACAGGCCATAATTCGTTCTATTTTCAACGGATTTGTAAATACATACTTTCTTGCCATAAGCGACCTAAGGGCCGGGATATTGGCTTAGACGTTCGGTTCGGTTTTGATTTGAAATCAAGTATGTTTTGATATATTGGCTGGATATACTTAATCAGTAATTTCCACCAAGTCGGATGAACTGTTTGGTAATAAGATAATTATGGAGATACTAAAATGAACAGAAAAGTCGTCTAATAAATGTTAAACCGGTATCATGCATAATCATTTTGTTGTTCATTATAAGTGATTATTATGTTTCTATATATACATATAGGGTAACAAGGTTTGACCAGATGTCGGTTTCAGAGACACATCAGGTGAGGATGGATAACCTTTGATATGTGCCCGTAATACTGTGTATATTTTGTTGTTTGATTGAACTGTTGAGATAATTATTGATGGCTGTTTGACTACTATGATGTTGTTGTTATTGTTGGTAACTGTGTTATTGATTTGTAGAATTTGTGCTGAGATAAATGACGAACAGATAACCGTAGATAATTGAGGAACGAATAATGAGTATTGGAGGAATTAGAATTGAGTTTGAGATGATGATTTAATTGTCACGTGGAAAGTAGTGGTACGACTAGATGGTTAGAGGCTACTTCTGTGGTGTCATGGCCGGTTTGGTTTGGATATTGGGGATGTTGATCCCGGATGATTTGGATATTGGGATGTTGATCCCGGATTGGTTGTTATTAGGATGTTGATCCCGGATTGTGTTTTGGCCTGGCATCCGGAAATAGCTAATAACCAGGTACGACCCTAGCTTGTCCAGTGACGGGGCCCGGAAGATAAAATTGGTAATGATAATAAATAATCTTTTGGTCTTGGCTCAGTTGTGTTTTGGTAGAGTCTTTGTGTTGTGTTTGTCTGTGTTTACTTTGAAAGTATTATGGTTGACTGCATATCTCTATTTATCCTTCGTCGGTGAGCACTTCGAACTCACCCCTCGCCTGCGGGGTTTCTTCCCGTAGGATGAGTTGTTTGTAGTGCAGGAACGTATGAGGCAAGCTGCAGTGTATCCTCATGCAGGACTCGGATCCATTAATTTGCATTTGGAGTTTTGTATATGTTGTTTATAAGATTATCAATACTTCTGCTGTGCTAATGTTGCTATTGAGATTCCCGAAGTCAGGTGTTATGATATTGACATTGGGGCCGTTGTGCCAGATTCCTTGATGTATTTACTATTTGTGCCACGTGTCGGCACTGTTGTTCGGTAAATACTGTGCATTGGGTAAATAGTAGTCGGGGTGTTTCAGCTTTTGAAAAACTTGTTTATTATAAGGTTAAGGTTGAACCCGTAAAAACTTAATTATAATGAGTGTAGGTAGTGGAGGTACCCAGTGGAAGGGGAACCACTCTAAAATCGCTTGTGTTCATTCCCTCTTCCATATCTTGCTTAGTTCTCTTTAAGTTCTATCTGCTTGATTTCAACAGAAACCATAT
Source organism: Turnera subulata (assembly GCA_028386065.3). NCBI lineage: Eukaryota > Viridiplantae > Streptophyta > Magnoliopsida > Malpighiales > Passifloraceae > Turnera > Turnera subulata. Next base: position 18,674 of record JAKUCV010000923.1, on the reverse strand, counting down.
CTGGGTCATAGTTGAAAAAGGTTTAAGCTAAATTCACCCTCCTCTTAGGCACTTTTGACCATAGAGTTTAGAGAGATAAAATTAGATTAAAATTATTTTTTGTCTCTCTAAATTAATCTTATATCTAATCCCTAATATCATGTTAAGTTATAAGACAATGTCGCTTTTTATTTTAGAAAAAGATATTATAATTTTATTATAAAAATTTTAAAACTAAATTATATGTATAAAAAATAAAATAATAAAAATAATTAAATATTATTACATCATGGTCCATGCGGCATTCATTAGCTCTAACTTCCATGGGCATCATTAGTAATTTTTGGAAAAAGAAAACATCACACAATTTGGATAAAGTTTAGGGATATAAACATTTAAATTCAAAGATAAGGGACTATATTAATAAATTTAACAAGAATTAGGGACCAAAAATATTCGTTCACTAATACAAATAAAATATCAAAATTATGAGGACTGTAGGGGTGTAAACGAGCTGAGTCGAGCCGAGTAGTGCCTTGCTCGACTCGAGCTCGTTAAGGAATCCCAAGCTCGAGCTCGATCGAGCTTGTATATTTGAACTCGAGCTCGGCTTGTTAAGGCTCGTTAAGTAGTGGTTTGCTTCAGTAGCTAGATCTCAGCTCGTTAGAGCTCGTTAACGCGTTTAAGCTCGATTAATGTTAAAATAGACAAATCCGAAATTTTAAACACTCCAACACTTAATGAAAGATGAGCGAAAAATTTCTGCAAAAGACTCCATGAATGAACCATGGCAACAAGCTCCAACACTATCCATGCTGCCCAAAACCTCTAATTTTTTTTCCTTAAAACAAAAAAAAAATCACACAAAAACAATAGCACAGGACAATCTCCAAAACGGTTAACTAGCCACAAGAGAGTGATGTGTGCATTGTATCTTTATAATCGTGCAGCACCTGCTCCCTCCTCCAAAGCATTCGGTCAAAGTGCCATACACCTAGTTTTCACAAGAACCCATCAGTTTAGAGAATACAAGATCCAAACCAATAAAAAACTAACAAGGGTAACTTGTAAAGTTCCAAAACTGGAAAAGCAATGAGGGACTTACCATTCCCAGATTATCCTTGAATGATTGAAAGAAAATCAAAGGACCCAGTGAAATATTAACAAGGAAAACAAATTGAACAGGCTCATGGTGAAAATAGAGCAATACAGGATACAGGTTCATTTCAAATAGTGAAGAAAAAGACACTGTTAAAACATACAGAGTTGGGGAGGCCGGACAGTGAACTCTTGCTATCAGTTGACTAACTCATAAACTTGCATAATTGCATCCTATAACAGACAAGCTTCTTAGAAGACTTAAGTCATCTCTATGATTAAACATTATCATGGACACAAAATTGGTTGCCACCTTGGTGCTACTGCTAAATAATATCATAAGCAATTTCTGTAATAGTCAAAGTCTCTCAGGCTGCTGAATTTAACTAATTACTAGGTTTGGATTCGTTTATATGCTAGTAGAAAATATTCCCCTTCCACATCAACTTAGGCAGATCTCATGTGACGTAAAGGGATAGAAACAATAGGAACATGTGGAAATTTTAAACAAATCTGTCAAAGACGTGCAAATCAAATTCAATGACTAAGATACAAGATCAAGCCTAGTTGCAGAGCCAAAACCAGTAAACAACTGAAGTGACCTCTTTTACTACCATATATAACAACATACAGAATCAAACATTAGATTAGCAAAGGCAAAGGGCAAACATAACAGGGGGTGGGAATACAAGAGCAAAGACGCTTTAGAAAATTTAGTGGGTAAATACAAAAAAAGGGAAAAAAAAACTATTTGCTATTAAGAAGTTGGGGCAATTAGAAAGGCAAAAGGAATTGACCTGCAATCATTGGCGAAGGTTGCGAACGTGAAGGCACAAAAGCAGAGTAAATAACGTGAATCCAAAATCTAAAACAAGTACTAAGTAGAGTAAACACCATCATGGTTGACAACTCTTCATGGGCCTGCCTACATCTCCAACATGGTTGACAACTCTTCACGGGCTTTCATTGAACAGTTCACTAACCAAAGTATGATGAAGCATTCTAGATTGGCTCTCTCTTATCATAGATCATCCGTTTTCCTAGTGGCAAGAATCGTAAAGAATAATAAGCTTACAAACAAACATAGATAAGATACAGAATAATTCTAATGGAAAGGGCCATAGTACTATAAACAGAAAACAATAGCAAGGAGGAGAGCACATACTCCTTTTGAATCCTTGGAGGAATACCAAGCCCGGTCCTTATATTTGCACCCACCTCCATGTAAGTCACCGGTATGCAAACAAAGAAGCAAAATGCGCAGCAGAAAAATCCGGAACTAATGAAGGATCCATGTGAAACGGGGTAAACCGAATAACAAAATTTCGTACCTGGTTAGGTCGAGATCTTTCACTCAATTGATGATACGAATCATCAAGAACCGGACAGAAATCCGACTCCTCTACGTTATCCACACTAACCGTCGATGACCACTAGCAACCGTCTCACGATTACTAACCCGAGCACTCCCGAACCGCAGTGCTAGCTGCAGAATTCCGAGAGCAAAAGAGCCTAGAGTGTTTTTCTTACAACTTTTGTGTATGTGCTTGTGTGTTGAGCTCTACTCAAATCTGCTCATACTACACACTCTTACAGATATATCACATATATGTTTACACGTTAGTTAATATAGAAAATGGCCAACCAATCATACATACATCTTATCATGCATAATTGTGTTTTCCATTATCTATACTTTAGTCACAATCATCAACAAGATCATGTCTCCACTAACTCAATTATATATATCAATATACATATAAAAAACAACACATCCTTTCATGCCTTTTGGACAATAATTCAGGTTCAATAATTCAGGTAACTATTGAACAAAACCAACCCAAACAACCCAGTCCAACCATGGTCCAACCATGGTCTAACCACTAGTTCAATAACCTGGTCGAAAACCACTGTCTCGAATCAACCGTTCTAAGTAAGTGATAATGTAGCAATTAACCACGTTGGCAATAATTATAAACTCTCATTTATAATTATAAACAATGAGCGGTGTCTAGCAACACATCATTGCTACCCAAGAGACCAGATCAGTACTGATTCATTATGTCTCGGAAAAATGTCATTATCCTTTCGTCACATTATCAAGATCAAACACGAGACATGGAATATGTCATTCTCGTATATGTTTAATCTAAGTTTTCTTGATCCCTGAGTTAACTGTGTAAAACAGATACAAATGATATCCCCATATCATTTAATCTGAGCATGGCCATGTATTTACAGTTCAACTCTATCAAGAGGCCCAACTGATAATATACCCGTTATATGGGTTGGACGAATTCCATCTTGATCATACAAAACCCACTACACATTATATCATATACCCAATGATTACTCTAAGGTTTACTCAGTTACGGGTAACTAAGAGTAATATCAAAGTATACGACTCACATGTTGGGAACCTTGATGATCTCAGATCTAAGGACAATACATATAAGAATCACTAATGACAATATATAATACTCCATGTAGTGTTCTTATGTCTGGTCGGTCCAGTCCACAAGTTCTCTAACTTGTACCCATTTGTAGAATTCATATCTCATATAATTCTCAACATACGCTAGTCTTAATTATTATTACAACCTATCCATAATAATAATCGACTAGGGACAATTCAAGAATATAAAATATTCTTAGGTTATAAATATGTGTAAGTATTTATCATAGATAAACATATTTATTGGAATAAAACCTTAATAAAAAATACATGACTTAAAATATAATCATCCAATGATTGGCTTTTGGGCATTACACTAACAATCTCCCACTTGCACTAAAGCCAATCATCCATTTATCTAATACCAATGGATCTAGCATGACCATCATGCTTCTGCTGTGTGGGCGGCTTAGTTAAAGGGTCTGCTACATTGCTCTCAGAAGGAACTTTGCACAGCCTCACATCGCCTCTATCAATAATCTCTCTAATTAGAAGGTAGCGTCGGAGTATATGTTTGGATCTTTGGTGGTATCTAGGTTCTTGAGCCTGTGCGATTGTTCCATTGTTGTCACAAAAGAGCTCTATCAGACTGTAAATGCTCGGAACCACCCCAAGTTCAGTTATGAACTTCTTAATCCAAACAGCCTCTTTCGCTGCATCAGAGGTAGCTATGTATTCAGCCTCAGTGGTAGAATCAACTACTGTCTCTTGCTTTGAACTCTTCTAGCATACAGCACGACCTCCAAGACAAAACACATATCCTGACTGCGATCTAAAATCATCCCTGTCGGTTTCGAAGCTAGCATCTGTGTAACCCTTTACAACAAGCTCATCAACGCTTCCGTATACGAGGAATGCATCCTTAGTCCTTCTCAAGTACTTAAGGATGTTCTTAACCGCTGTCCAGTGACCTGCACCGTGATCAGATTGATATCTGCTTGTGACACTTAATGCATATGCGACATCTGGTCGAGTACATAGCATGGCATACATGATAGATCCTATTGCTGATGCATAAGGGATCTTACTCATCTGCTCTCTCTCCTTAGATGTACCAGGACATTGATTCTTTGAGAGAGTTATGCCATGTGACATGGGCAAGAAACTTTTCTTGGAATCTTGCATACTAAACCTTTTAAGCACCTTGTCAATATATGTACTTTGACTTAGACCAAGAAGCCTTTTGGATCTATCTCTATAGATCTTTATGCCTAGCACATAGGCAGCTTCTCCTAAGTCCTTCATTGAAAAATTCTTTCCTAACCAAGTCTTTACAGACTGTAGTATTGGAATATCATTCCCAATGAGTAGAATGTCATCAACATACAATAGCAAGAAAATAATAGTGCTCCCACTAACCTTCTTGTAAACACATGGCTCATCTTCATTTTTAATGAAACCAAATTGTTTGATTACTTCATCAAAACGAAGATTCCAACTCCTAGAAGCTTGCTTTAATCCATAAATAGATCTTTGCAATTTGCATACCTTATTAGCATTCTCTGGAGTGACAAAACCTTTAGGTTGTGTCATGTACACATCCTCTAAAAAATTTCCATTAAGGAAAGCGGTTTTGACATCCATCTGCCATACTTCATAATCATGGTATGCAGCTATAGCCAATAGAATCCGGATGGATTTAACAAAGGCAACTGGTGAAAAAGTTTCATCATAGTCAATACCATGAACTTGTTTGAAACCTTTTGCAACCAATCGCCCTTTAAAAGTAATCACATTACCATTGATGCAAGTCACCTAGGTGAATTTGGAAACCTGAAGAATGATGCACGCCAAAGCGACCATGGAGGATACAATGGTGTCAAGCATGTAATTTGGATTTATTCCAACAAGATCAAAGTTCATCATCATAAGCTTACTTTCAGAGTCAAGTCCAAAATTCGATCTCACAAGAAATTTAAGAAGAGATGGAGATTAAAGTCGAGAGCGCGAAGAACTCGCGCGGAAATTCCTGGAGCGCACAGTCTTGGAAATAAATTCATATCTCGAGCTCTACATCTAGGATTGTTGCGATCTTGGACTCTATGGAATGATAAGACGAAGAGCTACAACTTTAATGTTGGGCCCAGAAGCTGAATCTTCCATTTGCTTTACTTAAAATGCACATGAATTCGACGGACAATTTCTGTCCGAAAATTCAGTTTGTCTTTATGATATTTGGGTCAAGTCCATGTAATTGGGTTTAATTATTGTTGGCTATAGTTAATTGGTTGGGTTAATTTTTTTGAGTTTATTTGAGCAGTACTCGATGAACAGTAACAATGAACAGTACTCGAGTAATAGTAACGATGAACAGCACTCGACGAACAGTAACGATGAACAGTACTCGATGAACAATAACGATGAACAGTCCTCGATGAACAATAACGATGAACAGTACTCGACACTTTTTTTTTTGTATATAGATCGACAACACTAAACAAAGAATAAGAATTGAAAGGCCACGATTAAATTAAAAACATAAATACAAAGGATATGATTGATTGAGACCTCAGCTCCGCTACCAAAAGATGATACTGCAACAGCCCTAGAATCCACTAGTTCCACCTTCGTAACTATCTAATTGTCCCGATCGTCAATCTCAATCAAACTCACCGTGTAAGTCTCCTTCACCTCCTAATCTCTGCACGGATTAGACAACAAAGAAGTAGATACACAACAAAGGTTTTTGTAATTCTATTCTTCACCTCCTAGACTCAATTAAGGAATAGGCAACAAAGGGATTAGAATCACAAGGAATTGAATAAATGCCACAAGCAAAGCAACTTGATAAGCAAATTCAAACCCTAATATAAAACCAAGAGAATCCACTCTCGATAACTTGATTGAATCCACAATCAAAGAAAAACCTCAAAGGTAATTTTATTCTCAAAATAGTCTGTGTCAAATAACAAAAGAAAAGATCATATTTATACTAATCCCTAACCCTAATTTTGTCCAAACTAACCCCTAATCCAAGTCAAATTAGATTTTGACTTTGTCCAGAATTTTTAGGTGTTGAGCTAAAAATAGACAGTATTTTTAGGTGTCGACAGACAACCCAAATATACAAAATTTTTAGGTGTCGAATTTAGACTACCCAAATAGGCTAGATTTTAATTAAATCTAACAACAAATTGGACTCAAATAAACCCAACAAAATTAACCCAACTAATTAACTAAAGCCCACAATAATTAAACCCAATTACATGGACTTGACCCAAATATCAAAAAGACAAACTGAATTTTCGGACAGAAACTGTCCGTCGACTTTAAGTGCATTTTAAGTAAAGAAAACGGCAGATTCAGCTTCTGGGCTCAACATAAAAGTTGTAGATATTCGTTTTAACTTTTCTTAGAGTCCTAGATCGGAGAAATCCGAGTTGTAGAGCTCGAGATATGAATTTATTTCCGAGACTGCGCGCTCCAGAAATTTCCGCGCGAGTTTTTCGCGTTCTCGACTTTATTCTCCATCTCTTCTAATGATGCAAGTCACCTAGGCGAATTTGGAAACCTGAAGAATGATGCACGCCAAGGAGACCATGGAGGATGCAATGGTGTCAAGCATGGAATTTGGATGTATTCCAACAAGATCAAAGTTCATCATCACAAGTTTACTTTCAGAGTCAAGTCTGAAATTCGATCTCACAAGAAATTTAAGAAGAGATGGAGATTAAAGTCGAGAACGCGAAGAACTCGCGCGGAAATTTCTGGAGCGCGCAGTCTCGAAAATAAATTCATATCTCGAGCTCTACAACTCGGATTCCTGCGATCTTGGACTCTATGGAAAGATAAGACGAATATCTACAACTTTTATGTTACTTCTGGAAGCTGAATCTGCCATTTTCTTTACGTAAAATGCACTTGAAATCGACGGAAAGTTTCTGTCCGAAAATTCAGTTTGTCTTTTTGATATTTGGGTCAAGTCTATGTAATTGGGTTTAATTATTGTGGGCTTTAGTTAATTAGTTGGGTTAATTTTTTTGGGTTTATTTGAGTCCAATTTGTTGTTGGATTTAATTAAAAACCATACAATAAAAACCCAACTAATAAAAACTAAAAAATATGTCGACATAGGCCCACATGGGCTGCGGTGTTGTCGACTAGGCCCCACACGCATCCTTGAGCCCGTCACTCCTTAATTGACAACAAGATTATAGGTTTCTATTTCAGCACCTTCTCAAGCTTGATCATTGCGTGTTCTTCAAGTTCCGTGTTGATCAAAGCTTGAATGTGATGTAGAAATTGGTTCCTAAGCATCCTTGATGTGCTCCTTGTAATTGGACCTTGAGGCAAGGCTATGGCTCCATCACTTGCATCAACCATCCATGTCGGTCTTTTTCTTAAAGACTCATTTGCACCCAATGGGTTTTATCCCTTCAGGTGGATCAACCAAGGTCCAAACCTTGTTTTCATACATAGATTCCATCTCTGAATTCATGGCCTCTAGCCACTTCTTAGAGTCTGAACCCGTAATAGCCTACTGATAGGAAGTGGGCTCATCTTCATCCATGAGCATCACGTCTCCGGTATGAGTCAAAAGAAATTCATTTCTCTCAGGCTCATATCGAGTCCCACCAGACCTATGTGGTCCATGTGTTCCAGTTACAGGATTTTCACCTACAACAACTTGTGGTTCCTGTCCTTGTTCCATCTCAATCTCTGTAGCTTCTTGTTGTGCTCGAACTTCTTTCGAGTTCTATTTTTCTCCCACTGATCTCTCTAGAAATAAATTCTCTTTCTAGAAAAATAGCAGTACGAGCAACAAACACTTTTTGCTCTGTGGGATTATAGAAATAATATCCTTTAGTTTCTTTAGGATATCCAACAAAAAGGCACTTGTCGGATTTAGGGTCGAGTTTGTCTGATGCTTGACGTCTTACTTAAGCCTCACAACCCCAAATCTTCATAAAAGACAAATTGGGACGTTTCCCAGTCCACATCTCATACGGTTTCTTTTCAACCGACTTAGATGGAACACGGTTAAGTGTAAAAGCAGCAGTCAATAAAGCATGTCCCCAAAATGAAGAAGGAAGGTCAGCTTGACTCATCATAGAACGAACCATGTCTAACAGAGTTCTTTCTCTCCTTTCAGATACACCATTCGATTGAGGTGTACCAGGTGGAGTAAGTTGTGATACTATACCACACTTCTTTAGATGATCAAGAAATTCTCGGTCTAAGTATTCACCTCCTCGATTAGATTGAAGCATTTTAATACTCTTGCCGAGTTGATTATGTACTTCATTCTCGAATTCTTTGAACTTTTCAAAGGATTCTGACTTGTGCTTCATAACATACACATAGTCATATCTACTATAATCATTAGTGAATGTAATGAAGTATTGAAATCCACCTCTAGCCTGTGTTGACATAGGTCCACATACATCAGAATGTATAAGGCCTAACAATTCTGAAGCTCTTTCACCTTTACCAGCAAAAGGAGCCTTTGTCATTTTACCCAATAAACATGACTCACATGTCTCATATAATTCAAAATCAAATGAGTCCAAAAGCCCATCCTTATGGAGTTTAGAAATACGAGTCTCGTTTATATGGCCCAAACGACAATGCCAGAGATAGGTCGTATTAAAATCGTTTAATTTAACCTTCTTCGAATTAATGTTATAGATTGGTGTTTCTCGGTTCAGAACATACAAACCATTGCTTAAATATGCACCACCATAATAAATATCATTCAAATAAATAGAACAACAGTTTTTTTTATTACGAACCCTTCTTGTCCAGACAAGAGGCAGAAATCAAATTCCTGCTTATAGTAGGTACATAATAACAATCATCAAGTTCCAAAACCAAACCACTCGGTGAAGATAGATAATAAGTCGGCTAATGCAACAACTCTTGCTCCATTTCCAACACGCAGGTCCACTTCACCCTTTGCTAATCTTCTACTCTTTCTCAGATCCTGCACATTTACACAAATGTGAGAACCACATCCGGTATCTAATACCCATGATGCAGAGACAGAAATATTAGCTTTTATAACATGAATACCTGAAGCGGAAGTCTTACTTCCCTTCTGTTTCTTCACCTCCTCAAGGTAAATAGGGCAGTTACGTTTCCAATAGCCAGGTTTCTTGCAATAGAAACATTGTCCTTCCTTTGCAACACCACCTTTGGGTTTCAGCACATGTGAAGAAGAAGATGCACATGAACCAAACTTTTTGGCACATTTCTTCTTCTTGCTAAACTTGGCTTTTCCCTTTCCTTTGCCATTTCCAACCATCAAAATGTTGTTGGATTTATTGTAAGTTTCCATAATCTATATGACACTCATATACAACATCAAATGCACAGCGGAAGCAAGGAAACTTAACCAAGAACCAAGTGAAGCATGCATAAACCGTATAATAAAACTTAACATACCTGGAAGATTAGGATCTTTCACCTAATAGCTGGGTAGAATCAGTGAGAGCTTGACAACAGCCTAGCTTCTCTACAGTATACACATGAACCGTGATCGACTTGGTATCGTCACACGAAACCAACTCCGAGCACTCCCGGACTGGGTGCTAGCAGCAGAAACCGGGAGCTTGGGTTTTGTGGTGTTTTTGGTTCTTCTTCTTTTCTTTCACAAAGAGGAAGAAGAAGAGAGGGAGTAAGAAGTCTGAAAACTCAAGCACACAAGCATGAGCTAGGCAGCAAAACATGAGTGAAGAGGAGAATGTGATCAGATCACAATCCTTAGCCCCATCATCCATAATGCACAACAGTTTAAACACTAATGCCTATAATGGTGGACCAATGATGATGAAGATACCCACCATTGTCCCCTACTAATCCTAACCAGACCACAACCCACCAAATAAAGATGTCTGAATAATAATTCACAGAATTATTGATCCCAAAACCGGCTTTGGTTCAACCGTGGTCCAACCACGGTTCAACCACGATCTAACCACACCACGGTCGAACCATGGTCCAACCACGGTTCAACCACCTGCTCGAATCGACGGTTCTATGTGTGTGACCCTGTAGGCACTTGTAACGTCCGGCAATAATTGTAAAAACTCATTTTACAATTATAAGCAAAGAGCGGCGTCTAGCAACACATCATTGCTACCC